>CAODLS010696659.1:0-33296 GCA_948243855.1 Flueggea neowawraea
TAATTTGTTTAAAAATTATTAAAAAAATCTTTGGAATAAAATGTATTATTGGTATTATAGTTAATTATTGAATATAACAAAATTTACAAACCAATTGACGGGATAAAATAATGGATTAAAAACAAAATTTTGAAAAAAAAAAAAAAAGGAAACCGAACCGAACCGGCGGTTAAACCGATCAAAACCAGTTAAAAACAAAATAGGAACCGAACCGAACAGAAATAGAACAAAACGTGAAAACCACGATTCGGTTCCGGTTCTCACATTTGACAAACCGGAACCGGCAACACCCCTATCTTTGATGATAAGAGCGAGTTTCTCAGAACTTGTTTCTTCCTATTTTGGCTTCATACTATTCAGTGAAAAATCTTAGTCACATGCGCATGACTTGTTCCCACATTAACTCCATTTATTTTCCTTCCAATTTTTCTTCCCTTCTTGAATTTGGCTTGATTTGCTCCCTCCTGATTTATTTTCCAGATTTGATCAACTGTTGGTTGCTTTCTGAATTAAATCCTGGACGACCACCGTGCTATGTTTCCAAACCAATGCAAATCCTCAACTTTTCTTTATTTTCATTCTTTTGTCATCAGAGACCAATTAGCATTTGTAATCAATTAACTTACTTGATTTTGATTTGATTTTGGCTTCCATTTTTGGCTTCTCTCCTATTGTTCTCACAAAATTAAATATCCTCCTTAATTTGTACATACAAAATTGTCCACATTCAATAATCTCCGTAAATCAAAGCTAAATTCCCCCTTCAATTCTATTGATTTTTTTCATACAGGCAGCGAATTCCTTATATATTATTTTTTTTCAAATGACAAGCCATTCGTGACACCAAACGACGAGCCCTCCGTGACACCAGACGACAAGCTGTTCGTGATTTCAGACAACAAACTATTCGTGGAGTGGACTAGACGACTTTGCATTTCGTTGTAGATGCGACATGCCATTTCTTGGAGGATTCATCATCCCCACCTTCATGTGGGCGTTCATGAGTTTCTTCTTGGTGGATTCATTATTCCCACCACCAAGTGGGCGTTCAGCTCACCTTGGAGTTCGCCACCTCGAGAGTTAATCATCTGTACCGCTTCATGGATGTTCGAAAACGGAGTCCACCACCTCACGGAGTCCACCACCTCACGGAGTCCACTGAATCACAGAGTCTATCTTGCGAAGTTCACCAGCTTGCGGAGTTCATCACCTCAAGGAGTCCACCTCCTTGCGGAATTCACATAGTTCACCAGCTTGCGGAGCTCATCATCATACTCACAAGGATCATCATGGAGTTCGTCATTGCCACTTCGCTTTGCAAAGTTCATCATCTCGACTCCACCTTGCAGAGTTCATAGTCTCCATCCACTTTGTGAAGTTCATCAATGCAATCACGGGGTTCATCGCGGAGTTCATCATCACCACTCCACTTCATGAAGTTCATCATTTCTACTCCACCTTGTTGAGTTCATGATCTTCACTCCACTTTGCAGAGTTTGTCATCTCCACTCCACTTTATGAAGTTCATCATCTTCGCCATGCTGGTGTTCATGGGGCTTTCTTCTAGGTGACCGTGATAAGGATGAGGGTCGAGCTTTTACTAGAATGAATCATTTTACCTCACACTCTTAGGGCATATGCTCCCCAATCACTTTGTTAAGAAACTCGCTTCAGCAAAGTGATTTGATATGGTAGAGATTGTTCTAGCTCGTACTTGTCGGAGTGTCAACTCTCATTCAAGCCTCCAAATTGCATGCTATATTCATGTCAGACATGGGCATTCGGCTTCTTACAGGTTCTATACTTGACTATGCATTATATCCAGACTTTAATGGCGTGTGTTCTACAATAAGTGTCTGGTTTCCCACAAGCTTCATACTCTATTGCCACAACACAACCTTAGTCTTTTTTTTATTGTGTGCTTCCATAGTGAGAGCCCAATTTCTAACAAACTTTTCTATTCACACTACGTTTTAGTAGTTTTAGGACAATTCATTGTGCGTTGATGGTGAGAAGCCAATTTTTAGACTCTACCATGTTTATTCACTTTTGGTTACATGACCCCGATTTCTCACATGCCCTTTTTCGTGTTGTGTGGCTAAGCACCGAGTGCTCTTGTTCTTTTACTGGAAAGGATGATCATTATGCACAAGAGATTAATATAAACATGTTATTTTTTCAAAACAATAAGTTACACAATAGGGGACTAACATGACCTTAAAGAATTCCAATTTTACCACCATTAGAAGTATACTCAAGAGACAAAGCGTGATGTTTTGAGTCGCAACATGCCTATTTGATCCCATGCTAATCACCTCTTCGACCATCATTCCTCCTTCATTGCATTGTTTCATCAATCGGCTTTCCTCGTAATGCTTCATCGTAAACAAATAGGTCCAAGTGTCCATCTCAAACCAAGTTCTCGATTTTATTCTTCATTTCTCAACACTTTTCCATAGAGTGTCCACTCGCGTCATGGTAACGATAGTAGGCGTCCACATTCCTCCCTAGAGGCTTGTCAGTTTTTGGGGGGAAAAGAGATGAGTCCAGATCCCTCTATGGCTGCTAAGATCATTGACCTAAACTCGCTTAATGGAGTATACTTCTCAAAGCGGGGGTCAAAGGGTCTTTTTTGAGTCTCTCGAATTCTCCTTCTTCCTACTCGGCTCCTCCTAAACCTCTCTTTCCTTCTTATTCTTCTCATTATCATCCTTAGTTCTCACATTCTTAATGACCTTGGCCTGTAGTATGTACTTGTAATCATGAATGAAGATATCAGCTAAGTTCTTTGGTTGGTCTAGAGACAACGACTCCTGTAGTTGCACTGATAGTGTCCCCTGCAGCATTGCGGCCACCGCCACTCTAGGTTATGGATTATAAACTTCAAGAGTAATGTTCTTGAATTTGTCCACATACTGTTGTATAATCTCATTCTTACTCTGCCTAAAACTTAATAGATAAATGGCGTCGCTCTTTTGCTTACTGTTGATGATGAAGGTGTTGGTGAACTCCTTCCTAAGTTCCTCGAAGAAAGAGACTGACACCTCTTTCAACCCATCAAACTATGATTGTGCATTGTCCTTAACATTATTGGGAATGTTCAGCATATGATGATGTCCTCTTATCCATGAAGCATCATGATGGCTTCATAATTCTGGATGAATTTGTGCGGGTCCTTCTTTCTCTAGAAAGTTGGCAATTGTGGCATCTTGAACTTCGCAGAAATTGGTTTTCCCATGATCTCCTTAGTGAATGGGACTTTAGCCCATTTTTGTTCTTCCTCCAATCCTTTACAAGTGCTCTCTACCACTTCTGGATAGTTCTTCTTCCTCATCCCAACTTGAGCACCGAGCATTGCGACATTGTCATGCTTTTGTTAAAGTAAAGGATTTTGATGTTCTGGAAATTGAGGAAGTCACCGTTGGTTTTCTTGCAGAACATCATGTCTGCCCACTTATTCTCCACTTAGAGCATAAGCGCACAATATGGTTGGAATGATCGCTTGAGGAAGAAATTGCTGGAACAAGGCCGCCATCTTGCCTAGAGCTCTTTAGTTCTCTCGTTCTGCTTTCTCAACACCTCATAGTTAGTAAGTGGAATAGTAGGAAAAATGATTCTCGTGGCTCCAGCTCCAACTCCGACACCAGCTCCTCTTGTCTCCTCCTTGAGATGATTAGTTTGTTGAGGAGGTGTTCACACCAAGGTGAATGTTCTAGGTGTCGTTGATGAAATTCTTCTCGAACATCGACGGAAAAGGCTTTTCGTTCAATTCCCACGGAGTAGGCAAATTGTTGTTGCCTCAATTCAAACAAAAATAAAGAAGTGAACGCAATCAGGAATCTTGAACGTTGTCTCGAAACCTTAAAACACAGAACACATGAGGTTAGGTTGCTCCCTGGGGGAATCTTTGATGCTCAATTTAGTAGAGAGGTTGACAGGGTAATGGTGTATATAGAGAATGGTGCATACCTTGGCAAGTTACCTCTTATCTATTTATAGAGTGTAATCATTGTAATGTCTTGCAATAATTATCATTGATAGCAATCTGTTACAACTCAAAATTAAATATATTAAATGGGATTTATTTCTATGTCTCATCAATTCCCTTAATGAGCTAAGTTTTTTGCGACTTCAAAGTGAGCAAACAGATTCTCTCACAGTTTCTTTTTTTTTTGTGGAGAAAATTTAGTTTGCCCTTAAGGAATGTGCTAGCAATAAAGCCCCTGGGCTGTTGAGTTCAGTTTTGATGATGGTGATTGAAAAACATCCATGAAAGATGTGGTAAGTTGCAGACTTGCTGAAATATGGATACAAAGCACGTTATGCATGTGCAAGTCATGTCGATCATGTGAAAAATGGCATTAAGGCATGCTACATAGGATACAAGGCACGCTACATAGGATACAAGGCACGTAGATCGTTCATTCCACAAGGAAGTGACCATTACATCTTGATCTACGCACGTTACATAAGATGCAACATGCGTAGACGATGATCAGATGAGGACAAAGCCAAGACGCTCCTCGAGATTTGAATTTGAATATTCTCTGACACGCTGACATGGATCGAAGGTGCGATCTTGATAAGAAGCCGACAACACATATTGCAGAAGGTACAAGGCGCATTGAAGAATGAATGGGTGAATGTGCATTTTCTGGAATGAAGACCAACGCCCGTAGAACAAGCCACAATGCACATTGATAGATGATCAATGCATGCATAAGGTGTATAAGACACATAGATGCCAATATAGTCAAAGCAGTGGCTACTGAAGTTCTTTATCAAGTTAGTTGGAACAAAGTACAACGCAAGTAGATGATGTACAATGCATGTTGTTGAAGGTGACGTCAATTAAAAAAATTATTTTGTTCTCTCACAACGGCTACTTCGAGGCTTCCAACGGCTATATTCTTTCAAATGACTATAAATAGACGTCCCAGAGTAGAAGGAATACAAGAGAGTCATTTGTTATACATTGTTATTATTGTTCCTCTCACTTCTACCTTTCTAACCCATTTGAGCCATTTACTTGCTATCATACTATTGGATGTGTGTGAGCTTTAAACCTATTATATCTTTGGGTTAATTCTATATCAAGCAAGGTTGTCTTCTTGAGGTAGATAGGTTTGTTGTAAGCCTATGGAAAACCACATTTTAGAGGTTTGTTGTGAACCTAAGTATAAAACAACATTGAGAAAGGTTTGTTGTGATCCTATAGAAAACAACCTTGTTGGCCTTTGAGGTGTTAAGCAGGAATCAACTTCGTGTATTGGCCTTGTTGGATTGAGCCGTAATCAAGCGCCGTTATAGTGGAAATCCTAAGTAGTGAGACTTAGGCAGTGAAAGTAAGCATCGAGTTGGCCGAACCACTCTAAATCTTGGTGTTGATTGTGCTCTTACATTTAAAGTCCCTTCCGCTCCATAAACGTTGTCCAAAGTATATACTGAAATTCTCCAAGATGGGCCTATTGAATTCAATTTCCTATTGAGTTAATTATGCGAACTGCCATAATTAAAATGTTGAATTTGGCAATTTCCTATTGAGTTAATTATGAAAACTGCCATAATTAAAATGTTGAATTTGGCAAATGGAACCACATATTTTTAAATTTTATAAATAGAAATAAGCTCAAATTATGCCACATTTTCAAAAACTGAATCTCCGAAATGCAAGAGTAAATCCGATAAAATCCAAAATTTCTCCTCATTTTCTAACTTTTCTCTCTCTTTATTTTCTCTCTTCTCCTCTCCTCTATCACACCTTCATTTTCTCTCCTTATCCCCTCCTATCCTCATATCACAGTGTCAGTTCTCTTTCTCTCAACAATGTCTATCCCCCTCTCTTCCACTTGTCTCTCACACGCTCATTCTCCTCCTCTCCTTTTATCTTCGCCGCCATTCTCTCTTTGCGTCTCACGGATCAAAAAAAATCCTAAGTGTCTGTTGCTTCTCTCTCTTCGTCTGTCTTCGGTCTCTCTCTTCTCTTATCCACCTTCATTCTCTCTTTTCTCTGGTCTTTCTTAATTGCTTCTATTTTCTCATGATTCCTCTTTATGTTTCCATTTTGTCGTGGTCGTTTTATCTCTCTATTCGTCAATTCGGTACGTCTTCATTGTTCTTTGTCGTCGATCTGAAAATTGGAGGACATGCAAACAACATATAGAGTGTCATTGGCAACGGCTAGAATTTCTAAACCCTAACTCCAAGGAGGAAGAAGAAGTCAAATGTATTGTGATGGAAAATTGTCTTTTAGTCCCTTAGGTTTGATAAAACTGACAGATTAGTCCCTAAATCTCTACAATCATTGGGGTTTAATTCAAAGATTGACTTGGTGTTGGCAACGACAGATGCTTAAAATTTATATTGCATATACCTTTTGTAGACCTGTGTAGACTTTTAAACGCCTTTGTACGCTTATGTACACCAATTAGTTACCATTAAATAAATTAAAATTTGTAAATATCGTGTACACTGAATACTACATATACAAATAATTGAGCTTAATTAAAAAGAATTATTACATCGAAGATTCATTAAATCAACTTTCTTATAAAAAAATTGAGAACTCTTTTTTAAACACTTTTGTAGACCATTGTAGACATTCTAGACAAATAAGATATTTATTTTGGCTAGAAATCATTTTCTTTGTGAGAAAATCAATTTCTTGACAAAAAATATCGTAATTTCTCGCAAAAATGGCATTTTAAGAATTGTGTTTTTTGGAATTTTTTATAGTTGGAAACTTGGATGGCATTTTTCAAATTCAGTATTTATTTTTCTAATAAAGTGTGATTTTTCCCTTACCTATTTTAAAAAAGGCATGTAATCTTCTCAAACATGATATTTTGCAAATTTTGCTGAGTTTCATTGCATGAATGGCTTGCCTATGAGTATTAATTCTTCTTTCATTATGCTTATACCTAAGATTGTTGGTTCCAATAATCTTGAAGACTTTAAGCCAATCAGTTTAAGTAATGGGGTGTACAAGATTATTGCAAAGGTCTTCTTTAACATGCTTAGAACAACGTTACTATTTATAGCAAAAATTGGCTCAGGCCCAATGGGTTGAGCCGAGTCTATAAGTCGCGAGTTGAGCCTATGGATGGTAAATAAGGCCCAAATATGCCAAAGACAGCCCGAGTCACAAAGACAACAATGAGAATGAGTCCAGGTTCTGAAAGAGGTGGTTGAATTGTGTTCCATCAAGAGATGCAGAAAATGTTCTAGATATTATAGGAGGAGAGGTTGTCGTGGAGTGCGATTCTTCTAGCAATGAGGAAATGATCTTTTTGGCAGAATTTCCCGGAGGATTTTTTTGCTAGATTGATTCATGTCACCTATCGAGATGATACAGTAAGGGAGGATGTGAAAATTTTGAGGTTTGGATAGGGTGGAAGTCTCTCCACCAGGTTGGTTCAAGGAGGATGTAACACCATTTATTTTAAAAAATGATTGAGTTCCGGTATGATTATCCTCTAGTTTGGTTCACTTGTTTGGCCAGTTTGGCCATGTTCTAATAAGTTGACTTGGTTTATTTTTGTGAAATGATTTGGGTTTTGTGGCTGCTAAAAATTATTAGTAGGTTTTGTTGGGCTCTTTTTATGTATTTGTTTGGTTGAGTTTATTTTTCGATTGGTTCTATTAGGCTTGCTTTTGTGGGCTGGTTCTATTTTGGTTGTTGGGTTCAATTTTTGGCTGGTCTGTTGGGTTCGGTTTTGACCTGTTCAATTCGGTTTTTTGTCTTCCTCTCTTTAAAACCGATTTATCTTCCTTTATTTCACTCTTAAACACATTCATCTTCACTCAAACTCTCCCAAATTCGATCCTTTTCCTTTGTCCTTGCCTTTCCTTCGTTCTTGCATCAAATTGAGGTAAAATCTCTCATTTCTTGTCTTTTCTTTCTTCCTTTTCATGGAAAATAATATGGGTTTCTTTGGGTTTGAATGGATGACCGGTTTTGAAGCTAAGATTCGGATTTGTTGCTAGATTATGATGAATTTGAGATGTTTTTTCATGGATTATGTTAGAATAGGTGTCAGAATGATGTGGGTTTTGTTTGCTTGTGCTTGAATGTGATGTTTGTGTTGGATTTAATAATGTCCAAATTTTTTTAATGAGAAATTGGGTGGTTTGGTGATGAATTTTGGTTAGTTTTTCATTAATCTTGATGGAATAAACATGGAATTGAATGAATTTGTGTTTGCTTTTGGAGATTTAAGAGAATTTGGTGTTATTAGGGATTTAATTAGAAGAGTAAATTTGGATTTTTGATGATTTGAAGATTATTTGATGAAATTGAGGGATGATCTTTATGAATAAATATGATTAGAGGATGATTTAAGTGTTTCGTAATATTGGGTGTTAGTTTGGACAAATTTGTGGCTTTTTTGAATAAAATTTTTGACTTAGGGACTAGAATGCAATATTTTTAAAATTTGAGGTTTGATTTGTAATTCGAAAATTTTTGGGACTAATTTGTAATTTTTAAAAATTTTGGGAGTTATTTGTGATTGGCCAATACTTTGGGGACTATAGTGCAATTGGGTGAAAATTGGGGAACTAAACTGTAATTTTTTTAGATTCTCGATTTGGACGAGAGATTTGATATTTGATCGCAATTAGATTTTCGACATCGTCGGAGGGTTTGGGTTTGCATTTGCATTTCATGGATTTTTTGTAGTGCCACATTGTCGTATTTGATTCCGCTATGAATTATTTGTTTTCAGCACTGTTCAATATTTGACGTGACCAGTCATCCACTAGAGGTGCACAAATGGATTATTGGGTTTGGCATCCAGGTGAGTAGGATGCCATCTCTAGACACATAGGCTGTGTCTTTCTAAAATTATATGTTTTTGTTGTGCTCAGACTTTACCATGTAATCCAGACTAAGTAAAGGTTTGGTAAATCATAAAATCTAACTTATGTGAAATTTTGCATTAAGGAAATATGTTGTGAAATATTATATATATATTTTGCAATTAATGGGATGTTTGAACTTAAGTGTGCTTTTCTAAAATTATTTTTTGTTTGCTTGCCATCTGTGATATATATATGTATATATTTACTTAGTAGGTTAAGATAAGTCTTTTTCGTACGCTTGCCTGCATGCCCATATATTAAATATATGCCTGCTAAAAATATTTTGGAAATAAATGATCTGCTTGAAAAGGAATATATTTTTGTAAATATTTGATCGTGTTGCATGTTTTTTTGCTTCTGTATATCCGACTTCTGAAATTATTTATTTCATTTCATTTTATTCTATTTTATTTATATTATAATCTATATTTAATCACCTTTGTCACGACCCATTCCCGGGACCATAACCAGCGTGAGACAAACCATCCATGGGAGCCCGGCTTATATCGCACAAGCCTCAATATACAGAACTTTTACCCAAAATTATATTTAACAAAATATGATAAAAACCAATTAAAGGTTTCAGCATCATTTATTAAAACAAAACGCAATATAAATTTGCGGAAATAATTTCAAATGAAACATTTGAAATACCAAATACAATAAAAAAACTAAAACAAATCTCACAGGAAACCCGGTGTGGAGCCTCTACTAATCATACAAATGGGGCCCGATCAAAAGAGCCCTGACTGCAACGTCAGGATACCTAACTGAATTTGACCCCATTTTCTTTAGGATAAGATAGGCTAATTGATTATTGTCTGCTTCGTATGCTCGGTTGTTTAAATATTTTGATAAGTGAATCTGCACTCTGAATATGTCTACTTTTGCAAGCTTGAATATACTAATGTTTTGTAAAGGCCTAGTTATCAGAGTTGGTTGTAGCTTGTGTGTTCAACCATACACACAGATCTGGTGGCAGTAGTCCACATCTTAGATTCTTTTAGCTTCTTGGAGGTAGTCCACATATGATTATGTATCCGTTTGACTTTTGATTCTGTTTCTAATTTTGCTCCCTTGCCTCTTTAGTCTGATATGATATGATTAATTTTTGGATAAAATAAATTTCGAAAGTCTGTATTATTTCTCATTCTTCCGTAGTACATTGTACGGTGGTCTATATACAATGCTCGCAGATATACTCTTTGATTAGTTTTGTATACTTCAGCTTTGAGACCTTTAGGGAGGTAAAGTACTGTTTGAGCCCCATAAGTTGTCAACTATTAGCCCTTTTGAGTCAGGTACTGTTTAGGCTCTTAAGGCTGCTAGTCTATTTCTGATATGATATTGTCAGTACAATTCCAATATAACATGGGTGTATGATCAATGATTATCATATATGTTTGGTTCTATAATTGATAGTAAAAAGAATAGATAGTCTATGGAATTTTGTATTATCTGTATAATTTGAATTTGTATGAATGCATGTACTATGCTTCATCTGTGTTCTGAGATATTAATTATTCTATGTTACTATGTGATGTTTGCCATCTGTACAAAAACATTTCGAAGGGATTTTGGAAATTACACTAGTATGTATATGTGCGTATACTAATATTACTTGATTAAGTACGCGCATGTGATATTTTCAAAAAAAAAATCAAAATGGTTTATGTGAGTCCTGGAGGTGCTCTAGAGTGATGTCCCTCACTGAGTTTTAGTCACCCCTTCCCTTTAACATTTCGGGTGATTTTGTTGATAGCGATCATTTGGCATTCAACGCTCAGTAAGGTATTCAAAAGTGGCAGTGAATGCTCTTTTGTTCGGGCCCAATATGTTTGTATTAGTAGATGCTCCACAGTGAAGGATATGTGGGTTTATGGTTATGTATGTTTATTTTTGTTAACTAAGTTTCCTTATAAATATTTTCTCTATATTTGGCATATAATTATGTTTTACTACTTTATAATATTATTTTTGAATTTATATTTATAAATGAAATTTTTTATTTATTACTATTTAATAATTATTGGCATAAGATTTTGGGTAAATGATTTGATTATCCGAGACTTGTACGGGATGGGCTGGGCAGATGGTTTTGCTCGCCTCGTACGCCGATCATGATCCAATCTCGGGTCGTGACAAAGGGAAGGTAGTATCAAAGCGTTATATTTCTTAACTTATGGTCGGTTGTGGAGCTTAACCATTCTTGATGGAGTCAGTTTGATTTACGCTTATATCTCTATGAGTATTTTCTTGGTACGATGGCAATCATCAACATTCTGATCTCTTTATACGCATTATGTTTGTCTATTACATCCATAGGTATGGATCAACATTGTGAGGCGCCAGTTAGGGCTGCCAAATTTTAGTCAATTCAGTAGTGTGAGAATTTGTTAGATATTTTTCTGAGAGTGGATGATTCTTTTGGCTGTCTGTAGGGAGCGTAGTGATTCCCTAAGATTGACTAGAGGCCAGGTTATTTTCAGTTAAGGATTGAAGGAAACATATTTCTAAGATAACCTTTCAGATGAAATATGGTCATCATGATTGTCAAGTAACATTGTTTAACCTTACTCCATCAACATATATGGATATGATGACTAAGGTATTTAGAATGGATTGAGATCAGTTTTCCAGTGTGATGGATAATGATATTTATGAGTATTCGAGGAATAGGAACAAAACAATGGATATATCGATAATGTGGGGTTGATCAATCATAATGAAGTGAGATTTTCTAATGTCAGGTAAAATGATGTTACAATATTGTCAGAGCATAAGAAAGTCTAATGATTACTTAAGTACTACAAGTTCGAGGAATTAGTGAATGACCATAATAACTTTGGATGACAAAATTTTGGGATTTGTACGTGTTCACACATTATGATTTGATAGGTGACTAAATTTGATATTGTTAACAAATGAGTATTAATTGTTAGGCATGATTAGGTAAAAGGCTGATATATGCATAAGAAACTTTATAGTAGAAACACTAATATAATTGAGGAGTCAAAATCATTATGGCTAATGTGTGGTTATAGAATTATGGTAAGGTGTGAATGAAATCATTGACAATTAGATGACCATGACTAAACTTAAGGACCAAGTAGTTCCAATGACAATGACATATTTGAAGATGATAAATATCATCGTTATAGGATGCCAAATTTCATTACATAATATGGTAACATATTTGGTTAGTATGAGCTTTGGAGACTTTGAATGTGAAAGGCTTAAGTCAGTGTTGGTTATAACAAGGATCAAGAAACAAATTTGTATGACTACAGTTTTGAGAGACTACTTGCTTTTTGCCACTTAGTTAAGGGATATGTAATTAATTCGTTTTGATATGGAAATTTAGAGATTTATGGTCTGCAAGCATGAAGGAGATAAGTATGTGACAATGTCCTTTTGAGGTTATTATATGGTATAAATGGTATTATACACAGTGGTAGAACTTGGTATGTGCAGAGTAAAGTTAAATTTGTTAGGGCATGGGTTTTAGATTTCATAATATGAGTAATATTCAGTGTTAATACGATTAAGACAGTGTTTGGAGTACTAAGGATGTTGGAGTGATAAGAGTATGCGTAATAGATCCTTTTACGAATTTATTTGTTGATATGATGAGAAAATTTAATAATTAGTGTTTGGAAGTCGATCAGTTTAATGAAGGAATGGTATTGAGACAAATTTCTTGATTCGATTGATTTTAAGAATATTCAGTATATGATAAATAGAGATTGATATTTGATATATAGTATATGGAGGTTAACACTGGATATATTAGTGAAATAGCCTAAGGGTAAGAGTGGTATGATTTGGTAATAAATTCATTTGGTGATTTCATTTGATCACAATTGTAAGTATCAATAGTAATGCAGCGAGATCATTGGTGACGATCGTTGATATAATCATTTCGGTGGTTGACAATTTTGTTTGAGGTTAAACATTTACGATAAGGAATATTTAATGAATAGTGTAAATATGAAGACAATATGAAGTTCACGAACAAGAGTTGCGGAATTAAGTTGAATTTGATTATGATTAAGTGAATTAATTTATGGGATTGATTTGATGGGACTTTGTGATTTGGACATATGATGATTAATTTCTTTGGGTTGCTTATGCTATTTCAGTTAGTAGCATTTGGATCTATTGTATTTCTTCGTAATCTCTGTAATTTGGGTTGGATATCCAATTATGGTTTAAATCCAGACGACTTTAATGGATAATGTGTGGCTTTGGGATTCGATATCGTGTATCGGTAAATGTGAGGGTAATAATTGGATAAGATTTGAGTGATAATGTTTGAGATCACCACTTGAGTTGTTGGTTAAGAGCTAGCGCTATCTCCTCATTTTTCCTTTTACATTCTGGCATCTCGTGTCCTTTGTTGGAGTGTCAGTAAGAGCTATGAATTGATAAGTTAAGAGACTCTGAAATGAAAGAATCACGTCAATGATTGAACTTTAGAGACCTTTAAGTCAGTATCTTCTGTCTCTACATTTGCATCTTTCAGTATCTTCTATCCTTGCTTTTGCATATTCTATATTCTCTATGCATGTCTATGTTGAACCAAGTTTTGGTTAACATGAGAATTCCTTCTAAGTTTTGATGATTTAGACAAAACACTTGAAACAATTAAGCTATGCATATAGCATACCCTCTAAGCACATTGAAGGATGATCTAAGCGCATAACACCATGATCTTTGCGCGTTAATCAAGCAGAGTAAGACAAAATGGTTTAGATATATGTTGTGTGCATTGGACTCAGTATATTGCACATAATAGAGATGTATCTCTCACTAATCTGAAGGTTGCATCATACTATGCACGTGGAAGAACTTTCTAAGCGTGTAGACAGGTTGCGATGAAAATTGAAGAAGGCTCGCGAAACAAAGAAGAGTCACGTTTTGCACTGATCTGTGTGCGTGGAAGAAGAACAATGACATCTTAGGGTAATGGCTACTGAAGTTCTTGTAAGGAGCATTGAATTGCTATCAAGTCACGCAGAACTCAATGGTACAAAGTACAACGCAAGTAGAGGGAGATACAATGCAAGTTGTACAAGGTGACGTCATTTAAAACATAATGTTTCATTCTCTCACAATGACTACTTCGAGGCTCCAATAGTTATATCTTCAAGAGTAGATATAAATAGACGTCCCTGGATAGAAGAGTAGAGAGAGATACCCTTGCCAAGAAATGCTAATCATTTTATCTCTCACTTCTACTTTTCTAACCCATTTGATCTATTTACTTGCTATCTTACTGTTGGGTTTCAGCGAGGTTTAATCTGCTATACACTTGGGTCAAATTTCTAACAAGCAAGGTTATTTGCTTGAGATACATATGTTTTCTTGTTGTGCCTTAGAAAAACAAGAGTGGTTGCTAGTGAGCTTTAGAAAACTAGAGTATGGTTTGCTTGTTGATCCCGTAAAAAAAGTGGCTGGGTTTCTAGTTGATCCCGCAAAAACTAGATGTCAGGTTTGCTAGTTGAGCCCGCAAAAAACTAGTGGTTAAGGTTTTCTGGTTGAGCCCGCAACAACAAGGTGTAAAGGTTTTCTTGTTGATCTTGCAAAAACAAGATGTAACGGTTTCCCTCCACCCGCAAGTGAGGAAGAATATTTAGTAGATTGAACTCTCTAGTTGAGCTAGAGGAGTGGACGTAGGTCAAGGAGGATCGAACCACTATAAATCGGATTTGTCATCTCTTCCCTTACTCTCTCTTATTTACTTGCTTTGCATTGCATTTGATTTACATTGTTGTGTGTGGATTAGATCTTTAGAGCTTTCACATTTACTCTTTGATTTAATTTTGAAAGAAAACTTTGTTATTTTTTTTTAATTTGCAAAATATTTTCGACAAATTTTTTAACTTTCTAAAAATCTAATCCACCACCTATTGGATTGCCATTCTTATCACCCTACTGGGATTTACAATGGTTATGTATATTTATTTTCGTTAACTAAGTTTACTAAATTTCTTCAGTGGAGCAGCTATAAATATGTTGTTTGCCAACAGATTTCAGGATCCCCTTGACATTACATTATATTACACTCCATTTGTGGTGTTTTATCTTTTCTTTTCTTTAATTTTAGTTTTGTTTTAGCCATCTTAGTCATTTGTTCTTTTATTTTCCAAACTTTCCAGTGAACGTTTCTTCATTA
Source organism: Flueggea neowawraea (assembly GCA_948243855.1). NCBI lineage: Eukaryota > Viridiplantae > Streptophyta > Magnoliopsida > Malpighiales > Phyllanthaceae > Flueggea > Flueggea neowawraea. The sequence goes on from CAODLS010696659.1 coordinate 15,041, forward strand.
ATAAACTCCTCTTCATTATTGTGTTCTGCGAATTATTTAGGAAGGAGCAAAGAACCATTTTACATCAAGTTAAGTAGCTTTCCTTGTTTTACAATTGTTTGAGTGAAGTTAGATCTAGCTAGTACTTGGTTTGGGATAACTAAAAATTTTTTGCACACTTGAAAAAGGGAAGCATTATCTTTCTTTTCTCAAAAAAAAAAGGAAACAATTACCATATGTTATTTTAGAATATCAACACGTTCATTCAAGGTAGAAGCATTTTAGAGTGTTCCATGTTAGCTACTGAATTGATTCATCTTGTCTCTGTTGGAAGACAAGAAACCTTACTATTGAAGCTAGACTTTCATAAAGCTTTTGATAGCATATCTTAGGACTTTCTTGATCAAGTGATGAAATGCATGGGGTTTAGCGATGAATGGAGAAATTGGATGCATGTTTGTTTGTCTTCTGCGCAGGTCTTTATCTTCGCCAAGTCGATCCTTTATTGATTCCTTTTCAACGTTGCAGTGGAGGGTCTTAAGTGTTTACTGGATAAAGCAATTCAGATGGGACAAATCAAGGGAATTACAATTACATGCCTTTCCAATGATCTTTCCATTCTCTAATTAGTAGGCGACACTTTGCTATTCCTCCCATATGACTTATCCATGTTCCAGAATCTACAGTGTAATCTTATTCTCTTTGAGCTAATCTCGGGTCTTCGTATAAACATCAATAGAGCTCATTGATTGGCACCAAAGTTGACGATTCCAACCTACAGGAGGCGTTGGACTTGCTGGGTTGCAAAACTGAACGTTTATCGGTGAAATATTTGGGTTTGCCTATCTCAAATAGAAGTCTCTCAGTGCAAGACTAGAACCCTGTAATATTTAAATTCGGGAGCAAATTGCCTATTTGGAAGGGTAATCTTTTGTCACCAGCAGGGAGACTAGTCTTGATCAAATCAGTCATCTCTAGTATCCCTCTCTATTTTATGTCTCTTTATTGCATGCCTGTGCAAGTTCAACTTCAGATTTAAGGCATCATGCGTGGCTTCTTGTGGAAGGGTTTTGCGGATCAACTAGCTTTATATAAAGCGTCTTGGAATGACATTTGCACTTCTTTGGATAATGGGGGCCTTGGTATTTGTTCCTTATAGGCGGGGACAAAGCCAGGATTTTGGGAAAGGGGTGCTAATTTTACTTAGCCAGAACTGTAGTGGCGGTGGTGGCGGATCGACGTCAACGTCATTTAGGCGAGAAGAGAAAATTAGAGTTAAGAGAGGAGAAGAAGAGAACGATTAGAGAAGATGAAATGATGAACCCACTATTATTTAACTAACTAGAGAAAAACAACGTCGTTTTGCCATGGTCAGTTGATTTTTTTTTGAAGTGTGGGGGCAAAACAACACCATTTTCCCCTAGGGTTAAAAAAAGAAGGCAGGACAACCTTCCCTCTCTTGCCTTCAACTGCCATTGATGAACCCAGCAGGTGCTGGGTTCATCTATGCAAACAGGACGGAGCTTGCCGGAGGGGGACTCCAATGGCCCTCCTCCCTTGTCCTTAAGTAGCTCCGTCCCTACTTACAGGTTAGGAATCAAGGCTTTTTGTTCAAATTGTTACGGAATCTACATAGCTCTAATAAACATGTTTTGCAATTTCTCACTATCTCTGCTAGTTCACATATTTCTAATTGGTCTAATTTATCAAGATCAGTTGTTGAGTCCTCTCATGTCTAAAGATGTTGTGTTGTTAGAGAAGATGCCTAGAGTCTTTTCATTGAAAATTTCCATTTATTTGTTAGGAGTGGTCTTCAAACTCGTTTTTGCCATGATAGATGGATGCACAGTCTAGTTTTGTTGTTTGAATTCCCTTCTCTGTGTAGACTTGTTGATAGAGATGGTTTCGTTGCCTATGTTGTCCAGTTTCGTATTATTACAACTTCACCAGAAAATAGTTTCGTGCGTTGCACTACACGCTGTTACTACCTACGCTGGAAACTAAGTCATCACATTGGTATATCAAAGGTTACGTTTACCCACGTAACAAATGTGTCCCGAATTACAATAATTAAATACTAAATATTGCAGAAATTAAAAGTACATAATTAGACATGTAGTAGTAGACACACCACTGACATAACATGTAATACTCTGATTATGGAAATCAAAGAAACATATTCTTGTTATTCCAATATCTTAATAGCCAAATAAGCAATAGACAACATATAAGGCAGATGACAAATTTCAGAAACTATTGCAGAGTATATTATATAATACATATAATATATTATTCAAAGTATAGGTTATTGGCTATAATATTCCATGTACAAAATTTCAAATTTTTCCTTATCAAATTATTTTAGGCAGAAGATGTGTAGAGCAGACTATTAATTCCAACAAAATATATTTATTCCCAAACAGATTAATTATTCCAGAGAAAATATAGTTCTAAGAGAATATTCAATACATAAAAGTATAACATAATTCAGATAGGTTTTCAATAGCAAATATTTCAGTTAAGTCAGATTCTTATTAAGCAGAATAATTATTTATTCTGTATTACGGATATAAGTCCAGACACAGCAAAGACTATATGAAGTTGAAGACACAACCTATGTCTGAAGTTGTCATCCCACTCGCATGGATATCCAAGTTAGATGAACTAGTCACCACTATTGGTACTGTAGCGATACCAAAATGCATGATAATGCAAATGCAGTCACAGACCATGATAACCTGTTTTGAGTGAAGATCTAGCACTCTTGCCTCGGAAATCAAAATTTACATAAAATTATAATTTGGTCCCTAAAATTTTGCAAAATTACCATTTAGTCCATGAGACCTCAAAAAATTACATATTAGTCCCTAAAGTATTCTCAAATTACCAAACAGTCTTTCAGGTAGTTAGAATTCCCAAATGAGTCATCAAATTCTTAGAATTTATGAAACGGTTCCTACTTTCCCAAAATTACAAATCTGGCCCAAAATGTGCCAAATATCAAGTTTAGTCCTCTAAGTATTCAAAATCATGAAAATTATTCTCTAGGTCCTTTCAACAGAAAATCACCCAAAAACAAATCCAAAACGATAGAAACTCGATGTTCTAAACCATCCACATTAGTCAATCTCAACCTCATGAACATGAATGTATAATTCTTTCACCAAAACCAACTCAATTTTTTCAAAAATTGGATCAACACCGAACCTAACCATAGTTCCACCAAAAACTCATCAAATCTCTTGATTTAAGGCTTGAATCATATTCATCCAAGTCCTATCTAACCTATTCTAGCATTCTCTAACATCGGATCATCAAAAATATCAAAAAATTGAAACCCTAATTCAATTCGGCCAAGAAAAAACCCACAAATTTAAAGCACGAAAGATGAATCAAAAACACGTAAAGAGTAGTAATCTTACCTCCAGAGATGATTAGAAATGTTAGGGAAATAATGAGGACAAGAGAGTGAGAGAGTGTGAGAAATAAGAGTGACGGATAAATGGATCAAGTGTGGGGTTTTAAACTGTCTGAACGAGGCTCACGTACGTTAGGGGACCTTCATGTATGTTACCAAGCATATCATATACATTATTGGGGTAAAAAACTTTCTTTTAGAAGCATCAGGTCTGACCTCACGTACGTCACATAAATCCTTTCGTATGTTAATCATACAAAAACCCAGTTTACGTACGTTAGTGGAAATCTCACGTACATTTGGTGCTGATGTCAAACCCTAGGCTGCGTATGTGAATGTCAATCTCACGTATGTTTAGCGCTGGCGCCAAACTTACTGGCAAAGTTTTCCTGCTTTCAAACTTGTTTTGGATCATGCCCAAAGCTTATCAACACCCAACCTTACATAATTATCATCATAAACATCATAGATCATCGTTTAATACTCTAATTTTTTTCAAAGATCAAATCGGACTAGATCAAAAAGCTACACGAACTCTAACCAAAACGGGCGGCCAGGGGGGGTATTACACCTGTAGCCACATATTCAGATTCTGCTATGAAAGTCGTTACACTAGTTTGTTTCTTGCTAGCCCAAGAGATTAAACATGAACCTAGAAAATGAAAAGTATCATTAGTACTCTTTCTATCTAACTTGCAACCACCATAATCGGCATCACTATATGCAATTAAATCAAAATCAAGATAAGAAGGATACCATAAACCTAAATCTATGGTGCCAATCAAATATCAAAAAATCCTTTTACATGCAACTAAATGAAATTCTTTTGGATTGGATTGAAAATGTGCACATAGACATGTAGCAAACATAATGTCAGATTTATAAGCGTTTAAGTAAATTAGGGAACCAATCATACCTCGATTGAGCTTTTGATCCACCGGTTTCCCATCATCATCTTTGTTAATTTTTAGTGTAGACGACATTTGGGTAGGCATTTCTTTGCACCCATCCATCTTGAATTTCTTCAACAACTTCTTGGTGCACTTTGATTGGTCAATGAAAATCCCATCATTGATTTATTTGATTTGAAGTCTGAGAAAGAATGTGAGCTCTCCCATCATGATCATTTCAAATTCACCCTTCGTAAGATCATAAAATTCTTTGCACATAAAAGGGTTAGTAGCACCAAATACAATATCATCAACATATTTTTGCCAAATAAGCATGTCATCATTTATTTTCTTAACAAAGAGAGTATTATTAACATGGCCCCTTACATAGCCATTTTGAATAAGAAAAGTACTTAACCATTCATACTATGCCTTTGGTGCTTTTTTCAATGTGTAAAGAGCTTTATTGAGCTTGAAGACATAGTTGGGATGTTCATGGTCTTCAAAACCTGGAGGTTGCTTCACATACACCTTTTTTTGAATATAACCATTAAGGAAAGAACTCTTCACATTCAATTGAAAGATCTTGATTTTCTTGTGTGAGGCAAATTCACATAGGAGTCGAATCGTTTCTAGCCTTGCAATTGGCAAAAATATCTCTTCATAGTCAAGTCCTTCTTCTTGGTTGAAACCTTGAGCTACTAACATTGACTTATTTTTCACCGGTTTGTCATTCTCATCATACTTGATCCTATCCACCCATTTAATTCCAATGATTGTTTTCCTAACTAGTGTCGAAACTAACTTCTACACATTATTTCTTTTGAATTGGTTGAGTTATTCTTGCATGGCTGGAACCCAACACTCATATTTTAGAGTTTTTTTTTTTGAATTTTTTGGTTCCATAATGGAAATGTATGCAAAATTTCTTTGAAACTCATTTAAATCTCTTCTTGTCTTGATTCCATCTCCAATGTCTCTAATTACTTCCTTAATTTGATGATCTTTCACTCTAGCCCAATCTTTCGAAAGTAAAGTTGATGCACCTTAATCATTTTTTTTCTTCATCATTTTTTGGCAGGTTCTTCATTTATGTTTAGCTCCTCTAAGTATTTTTGAATTCCATGATCATCATAATTTTCCAAGTCACCTTCAACAACATCAATAGCTAACTTTCTTGGGGGTGAGATCATATAATCAAATTTACCATGAATAGATTCCTCAGCTACTTTTGTTCGTGGATTAAACACCCCATAAGCCTTGATATTAGTGGAGTAACTTAGGAAAATTCCTACATCTGATTTTGCATTAGACTTTCCTAAGTTGTCTTTGTTGAGTCTAGTTTTGATGATGATCACAACAAAATATCCACGAAAGATGTTTAGAGTCCATAGAAGAAATAATTGCATCAGAAGAAAACAAACATCCATGAGAGAAGTGAATAACTGAAGCAAAGGGGCGGATGATGAATCTTACATAGAGTAACCATTACGCATGCAAGTCAGCATGAGCTACGCACTTAAACAACTAATGCGCACACAAGTGTTTGTAAAAAGAAAAAAAGAAACTCCTAACAAGACATTTCACAACGCCTACTGACTTGGAATGATTACGGAGTAATGTTCACATCTAATTGTGTATGTAAAGGTTCATTTATGCACATAAATCTTATGACAAAAGCAATGATGACACTCCATGTGATTCACAATGGCTATATTCTATATCCCAACAGTCTGAAACGTTGAGAAGGCTATAGATACAGGGTTGTGAGGTTGGAAACATAACAGTCACATTGAGAGAAACCTTGAATAAACATTGCATCAATCTTTTCTCTCATTCATCACTTGTTTGTACATCATCTTCTACACCCAACATTGTTCTTATCACTTGAAGACACTTTAGAGGTGGTGTATAAATCATTGTACTGAGTTGAAACTCAGAATACTTCATTCGTGTACGAGGTTCTAAGGTTTGCTATTTAACCTGTAAAAACTAATGGTGTAAAGATTTGCTAGTTGAACCAGTAAAAACTAGTGGTGTAAAGGTTTGCTAATTGAACCCACAAAAAGTAGTAGTGTAAAGGTTTTCTAGTTGAACCCGCAAAAAGTAGTGGTATAAAGATTTTCTAGTTGAGCCCGTAAAAACTAATGGTGTAAAGATTTGCTAATTGAACCCGCTAAAAGTAGTAGTGTAAAGGTTTTCTAGTTGAGCCCGCAAAAATAAGTGGTTATAAGGTTTTCTAGTTGAGCCTGGAAAAGCTAGAGGTTTTAAGGTTTGCTAGTTGGGCCTACAAGAACTAGTCGTGTAAAGGTTCTTTGTGCTCCTGTAAAATAAGGGGAATTGTACAAAGGCTTTCCTCCGCCTGAAAGTGAGAAGACTAGTCAATTCAAACACTCAAGCACGGCTTGAGGAGTTGATGTAGGTTAAGAAGGATTGAACTACTATAAATCGATGGCTTGAATCTCTCTTCCCTTTAGTCTTTACATTCATTACTATCTTGTTTCATTATTGAGTTATTTATCTTGTTTGTGAATTGGTTTATTGTTTATATTTATTTCGCAAAATTTTTTATTTGGCAAAAGTTTTGAAAAGGTTTTTAAACTTGCTAAAATTCCAATTCACCCCCTCTTGGATTGCAATTGACCGGCTTTTAGCAAGTGCTCTAGAATCGATTGTAGTAATAAAACCTAAGGAGTATTCCTTGGGTATCGCCTCCTTAGGGAATGTGTCTAATTGTGGTCAATTGGAAAAGAAAAAATAAATAAGGGCATCAATTTTTTTTTTGGATTTTGTAAAATAAAAGCAATCAATAAAAATAAAATGCAAGTTCACAATGATTGGAAAACGTTAGGGCTTTCAAGATAAAACCAAGGATCTAGTTGCCTAATGGATGAAATTGGTTTAACAAAATGGGTGTGAGTGTTCTCTCATCAAGACTAACCCAATGCCTCTTTCAAGGTCACTCGAGTCGTCCTTACACTTCCTACAAGGGTCCTTTCAGCCTCACCTAGCCAAGTTACGCCTATTAAGGTCATTGAGCAATTTGATCGAACACCTTGTGGGCATAGGTATATTTCTATCCTAAAACCATACAAGTTCTATGCTAGTGGACCTAACCCAAGCTTCATCTTTCAATTCTTCACTTAGGTTTGTCAAAAACAACATTGTGGTCGCAAATCACAACATTATTCAATAATCAACAAGTCATAAAATCAATCATCATCAATAGATACAATAATTAAAGCATCCAGACAATAGATATAACATTAAAAATACAAAACCCATAACATTAATCATCCATCAGAGCAACATCAATCCAATGTCTACATTTCTAATGCCCTAACAAGGATTTAAGCTAATATGTTTATAAAATAAATTTTAAAACAAGAAATGTAAAGCCTAAACATAATTTCTAAACAAAGAAAAAATAAATATAAAGGAAGAATTAAGCTTCTCTCAAAGGATGACAAAAACCCTCTTCAAATCGTCTTCTTATTTCCTCTTCAATGCTAGAATCTCTTTGGAAATTGATGAGAGAATGATTCTCTTCCTTTAATTTGTGAGTGTCCAAGGTTGCGAAAAATATTGTAGAAGAAGGGTATTTATAGCCCTGTTGGTCTCCCACAAACCCTAGCAAAAAATCTCCCAAGAATGCCCATTGCATGTGCCTTGGTCCCCATTTGAGAACTTTTCATGCGAAGCTTTTTTTTGGCCACTTTCAGAGTGTAACGACCATGATACTCATTTGTCACAGCCATGACACTTTTCTGCCTCAAAACCATGACTTTTTGTGCTTTTCACGGCCGTGACAAGTGCCCCCACGGCCGTGGCACCCATTTCCTTCACGGAATCTTCATTTGCTTCATCTTTTCATGCGTTTACTTAGGGCCTTTCCATTTTGAATCATTTTTCCATATTCGTCGACTCATTTTATTCAATTTATCTCATCCTACAAACATCGCAAACATTATATGAATTTCACCACAAAAACATAATTTATAGGATGAGAATAATGAAATTCTAGCTTGATTTAATGTGTAAATTTAGGATACATCAAATTCCCCTACACTTACTTGTTTGCATGTCCCCAAGCAAGCCAATTCCAATTCTGGAGCAAGAAAACAAATCAAATCAAAGAGGCAAGAGTGTTTTTACATTATGCAAGTATACGAGTAAAATGATCAAGAGAGGAAGGCAATGCTACTCATTATTTACAAACAACAAATCTAGGCTTTAACAAACTCCAAACCTTGCAACCTAAAAATGCCAAATTACAAATATATTTCAAATAGCAAGCATTCCTCTTAATCATTTTAAAAGCATACTAACACAATATAAAATTGTTGAATCTATTTCGACCCTTGTTCAAATCCTAAACAAGGGTGAGTTTAAACCCTTGTAGCAAGGGTTAGATTTGGTGTGTTGGATCAGAACATATAGCTACCATCATCCCTGGTAGCTAGGCCTTTACAAAACATTGGTATACCAAAGATTACTGCGACCCTATAGCACAGATGTCCCATATCAGAAAACAAAATCATACTAATATAGTATAAAAGTAGAGACATGCAAATCAAAATAAAAAACAAAGAGGATATATATATATATAACGGAGTATTGATTATTAACTCACATAATCAATTTATTAATTAAGTCAATCCTTAATTAATCAAAATTCAGAATATTGCCAACACAGTAAAAACAAATAAGGTTTCGAGACACAACCTATGTGTCTGAAACTGTCATCCACTCACCTGGTGTCCAAAGCTGACGACCCTGTCAAGCTCCACTAGGTGGTTGATCGTGCTGGCAGGAACAATAAGATGAACAAATATATATCGAAATAGATATATCAGAAACAAGTCGAAATGTTGTACTATAGCGGTACCAAAATGTTATGCAATGCAAAAGCTAACTCGGGCCCTCAAAAGATTCCCAAAAAATCTATTTCGAATGAGATTCTATCATTCTTAACCCAAAATTCAGAATTTACATAAAATTATAGTTTAGTCCCCGACCTATGTAAAATTATGTTTTAGTCCTCGAGACTTGGCAAATTTCTAACTAGTCCTCAAAGTATTCTGGAACCACCAACTAGTTTTTCAAGTAGTCAAAATTTTCAAATTAGTCCCCTAACTCTCAGAAATTGCAAAATACAAAAAATTATACTTTTGGTCCTTCAAAACCACAGCTTACTCGAGTAAACCATGGGCTTAATCGAGTAACACCCTACACTGGCTTACTCGAGTAAGCAAAATGCTTACTCGAGTAAGTCACCTTCCCAGAATTTTCAAAACTCTACTAATGCTTGATTTAACCCATAAAAATCGTTTTCAATCACCCACACTTGCTCTAATCAACCTCCTGAACACGAATCTATGATCAAATCCATAAAAACAACTCCAAATTTCCCATATTTCGTTCAAATCCAAATATAAACCTCGTTCTACCAACAATGCACCAAATCTCTTAATTCAAAGCTTGAATCATGTTCATCCAAATCCCTTCTAACCTATTCTAACATTCCCTAGCATCCATTAACTCAAAATCATAAGGAAATCCGAACCCTAGAGGATTTCAACCCAAAATGGATTTTCGGATTCAAATGCATAAAAATGAGTTAAAATAAAGAAAGAGGAGTAATCTTACCTTAGAAAATGATTAGGAGTGATGGGGAACCAACGGGAATGACTTCAGGATGGACTGGGAGTGTTTTGAGTGAAAAATGAGAGAGGGGCCGACGAGTTTGGGTGGGGGTATATATAGACCCCTGCCTAGAATGATGTCATTTCTACAGAATTTGTTGTGCTCACTCAATTGACATCCCTCATTACTTGAGTGACACACCTCTCACTCGAGTAACACATGTTGTTACTCGAGTAACATTTTCCCAGGTGTTCATTATGGAACATGGCTTACTCGAGTAACCAAATGACTTACTCGAATAATCCATATCTTGTTTCACTCAAGTAACAGAGAATGGCTCACTTGAGTTATCCATGGTCTATCTCACTCTAGTAACACTTTCATGATTACTCGAGTAACTCCTCTCAAAAACATTAATCCTAAACTCAACACTCCAATCGATCAAGATCGAAATGGGACTAAACGGAATGATACAGAGAACTTTACCAAAATTTTATGGCCTGTTACACTTTGGATTCCATGAACCCATCACCTGTTGGGTTCATAGAGAAAGCAATTGCGGCAGGATAGGGAAGACCTATCCTGCCCTTTTTTTTACTTGAAACCTAAGGAGAAACAACGTCGTTTTGCCCTAGGTTAAAAAAAATAATTGGACCAGGGAAAAACGGTTTGTTTTGCCCTGGTCCCTTAATTCCCAAATCAAACTCAACTCTCTTTGTTTTTTCCTCACTTTTAGGTTTTGGTGCCTCTTCCCTGATTCTCACTTTTGCTCCACTCCACTCCACTCCACTCTCCAATAGAGCTGGGCATGGGCCGGGCTTGAGGTATTTTTCCAGCCCAGTAGACTAGGTCGAGCCGGGTAACCCGTTGGCCTAAGTTCATTTGCCTCTGTCTCCACCACTGTCACTCTCCCTCGCCAAAACTATGACCCTTTCACCACCCATACCAAAAGCCTTACTTTTCTAATCAACCACCACATAAATTGTCACTCTCTTTAATTACCCACACCCAAGGTCATGTCCCTCTCCACCACAGAACACCAAAACCGTATCCCTTTCTTCACCTCTGACCCCTGAACCGCCACCAAGATCCCGTTGCATGTGTCTTTTCCTCCCTCTTGGTTTCAACCCCATGGTCTGGACAAGAACAATGAAAAAGGAAAGATCATCAAGAACAAGGATAGAACTAAAAATGAATTAATAATAATAATAATAATAAAAGATAGAAAACAAGAACAAGGGAGAGGAGAGATGCCATAGCTTTGTCTACTTTCGTTGTACACCATCGATAACCACCAAAACCAGCAGGATCTTTTCTTATTGTCACCGATCCTTTTTTGCTTTCTCTCAAATGTGATTTTGCTTTGGTGATTAAATGTAACTAACTTCCTCTCCTGATGCATACGTATAGAAAGCAATGTTTTCATTTGGGCTTTTAAAATGATGGGTTGGTTTGTGTTACGTATTCGCCTGGGTTCTTTAAGTTTAGTTTTTTTGGCCTGGCCTTGCCCTATGGGCTAAAAAATTGAGCCCAATCCCTTATTTTAGGGGGGTGGGCCTAAATTCCCACCCCTACTCTCCACACCTCCATCCTCTGTCAGCCACTACTCCTCTCGATCCACGCCGTGCGACCGCTGCTTCCTTCTCCCATGTCGCGCCGTCCCTCCTATTGTCCTAGTAAGTCCGCATCCCACTTTTTTTATTTTTGACAAATTTCAAATTTAATTAGGGTTGAATAGATTGTTGAATTTATGAATTTATTGTTGAATTTATGATTGGAGAGATTTTTTTAATTTATTCTTGATTGACATATACCCACACTATCATTTTGAACAAATGTTGCTGGGATCTTCTAACTAAATGAATGATATACGAAAGTAAGGACTTTGTTCTTATATATTTTATTCTACTTTTGGTAATAAAATATATTGTAATTCTTTTTTTTTTGTATAGTTCAATGAAGAAGAGGGGAAATACATTTTGCCCGCCACAATCAAACTCAACTTGTTTAAGGAACCAATAAGAGCAAAAGCATCAAGCACTGACACAACAAGAGCTACAAGCACTAATTGAAGAAAATCAAACTCAATCACATGATGATGAGATGCATATGACACAACAAAAGTAACAAGCACAAGAAAATCAAACTCAATTCGATGATCATGAGATTAGCAATAACAGGTTAGTTTATTTTTTCTTTTTGTAATTTCAAGTTACTTTTTGTTTTCTGGCATAAGAGGTACGTAGTTGTCAAAGAAAATTTGGGATTGTTTGAGATTACGAGAAAGGGCGGAAGGAGAGAGAGAGATGGGCACCGTGTAGCCAAAATTGGCTAAGTAGATTCAGCCCCTGCTTAGCCAGAATCCTGGCTCCGTCACTGCTTGAAGTTGTGAGGAGAGGGAGGTGAATGTATTTACATAATGCAATGCTTTCTTTTTACATTATCAACTAAGGGTAAATTATGGTGTTAACTTAGAGGGGATAAACCACTGGTTTTCAAATAGAAAGGAACTAAATTGTGTATTGCATTAAATCTCAGGGATGTTTGTGTAATTTACCCTAAGTATAAGTGATGAAAGGACCAAATGAGTTGGTTTCCAAAACAAAAGAACCACATGGAGAATTTACTAAACTTTTAGAACAAATAAAACAATTTTATTAATAATACAATCATATAAATTATATGTATGTTATTAATTTTTATTTTATATAAACTAATAAGATTACTTAAACATAGAAAAAGAAAATACAAAAGTAAATTCTACAATAGACTAAGGTTGTAGAAGACAAGGAATAAATATTTTTCATCTTGCTAAAGAAGTTTCACAAAAAACCAACCAACTTATTGCTCTAGAAGTTAAGTTCTTAAAGAGGAGACTATATATACTTGAAGATAAACATATTAAAAAAAATATTATGAAGATCGACAAAATAGTAGAAGCGAACCTAGATATGGAGTACAAAACCATTAAAAGAATTCAAACTACTAAAGAAAAGATCATACTTCAATTCTTTTTATTGGTAATGAAAGAAAATTTTATTAAAACACAACTGTCAAATCAATTGCCAGTTCAAAATTCATACAGAGATACCTCCACACGTCAAGTTATACAAGTGAAAAAGAAAAAAATAATGTCAAAATCATTTATAAAGTGATTAAACTAAAGAAATGTAAACCATAAAATATTGGAAAGAAATTATATTGTAGGAGAAAGTCATAAGAGACAATTACAAGCTAATAAAAAATTTAAAGAGAAAGAAAATAAAATAGATCACTTAGATTTAGTATATAAAATTTAAATAATATTATTCTCTAAATTTATTACACGTTTTGCTACTTTAATTTTTAACATTTTTTACTAAATTAAATAATAAATGATATTATTATAACAATTGTGATTTTTTGGTTCCAAAATCAAAAATTTTGTTATGTTAATTTACAACACTAAAAATCACGTCCAACGCGTGTGAAGAAATAACTACTTTAATTTAAAACATATGATATTTCTCTTTTTGTTTGAATACACTTATTCTACATCTACAGGATGGTTTTAGGTAAACTAAACTCAGTCTTGTACAATAAACTTCGGGATGGAAAAAATAAAATTCAACCATTCTTTTTGGGGAGGATTACACTTTTATAACAACATAAAATACCGATTTTTAAAAATTTCACCTTAAAAATTAATTTGTAAAAATATCATATTTGAGAAACTGATTTGTAAAAATGTTATTTTCGTGAGAAATCGCGATATTTTATCAAAAAATTGATTTTTTTTCGATAGAAAATCAAATTAAGCAGAAAAAATCTCCACTAGAGGTATCCAATGGTCTCAAGGGGTCTCCATTGGAGGTCTTCAGGGATCTCCAAGGGTCTCCATTAGACGTCTCCAGGGATCTCCACTAGAGGTCTTCATAGACCTCTAGGATCTCCATTGGAGGTCTTCAATGGTCTCCGGGTATTTCCACTAGAGGTCTTCATAGATCTCCAAGGGTCTCTACTAGAAGTCTCCATAGGCCTCTAAAGGTCTCTGAGGGTCTCTAGTGGAGGTCTCCGGGTCTCTAGAGGTCTTCGGGGGTCTTCAGAGGTCTCTAGGTCTCTAGAGGTATCCAGATGTCTCTAATAATCTCACTTATTTATTTTTTTATAAAATTTAATTATATTTTGTTTAATATGTAACATTAAAAATCACCTAAACAATATAAAAATAAATAATCTGAGACTAATGGCATTTGTGTAATTTTATCAAAAAAATTGCCAGCAAGGGTCCAACCCTAGAGCGCCCGCATCCTAACAATCACCATTACTCTCGCCATAGTTGCCCACCACCCCCGCGCTGCTCACATCGTGCCACAACTCCGGCCAACCGGTGCGCATTGTTGAACATGCAAACCGACGAAGAAAAACAAAAGAACAACAAAAAACATAAACGAACCATTGGCGAACTAAGCAAGGACCAGAGAAGAGGGGAGAGAAAAGAGACGACTGGCGGAGGCGAAGACATAAACAAGGAGAAACAGCGGGCGAGCTGAAAGGATGAGAGAAGATGACAGAGAGGAGCCAGAGAAAGGAAAAGAGAAGCGGCGTTGGAGAAGGTGAGGGATGGTGGCGGCCGGAGACAGAGGATAGGGGAGGAATCACAGGTAGGGTTTGGGTGGGGAAGAAGAGAGAAAGAGAGAAGAACGTAGAGAGATAAACTGAAGAGAGATAAAAATATGTGAAAATGGGAAGAAAAATTAGATTTTATTTGATATTGAATATGAAATTTTAAAAAAATCAAGAGTTTAAAAATGTTATTCTTAAAAATAAAAATTAAGGGTGCTATTGTTGCAAATTAGAATTTTCAAAGTGACTCCGAAGATAATTAACTCTTCTTTTTGGCCTAATTATTCGGTTCAAGTTTGATAACTTGTGAGTTCTATAAGCAGTTATACAACAGACCAAATTACTCTTTACAACATCAATGGTGTTATAGGAAAAAGCACAAACATTAAACATCTTCATCAGTTCGTGGGGAGTTAAATACTAAAAATGTCAACCGAATTCTTCTAGACACAAGTTGCATACGCACGAAGCAAAATGTCAGCTCAAGTAACACAGTACTGACATAAACCAATGGCTTCAAATAATATATGCACACGACAATCGAATGTCAACTATATATGTTTATTGCAGATTGCGAATGTGCGTGTAACACATGCAAGTGCATCTCTGTGTGGCTTAGATTTTCCATTTGCAATGGTGGATATTGCTCTGCACTTTGTTTGGTGGTTCATGTTAGCTAATTTTTTATGTTTAAACTAGATTGAGAATATTTTTTCACACATTTATCTACTTGGGATATACTTCAGTTTTAAAGTTTTCTTATATTTAGGATTCAAACTCATTTTTGAACTTAGATTTTTGGTTAATGAAGGAAGAGTTTGTGTAACTCTATCACAATTTTTAATATAAACTATTAAATTCAATCGCTGTGAATTGAGTAAATAAGATGATGATAATAATAATTTGTTAAATTTCTAAATTTAAAATTTTTATTAGACTATTATCCTCAGCTTAATTTTTAAAATTAAAAACTTTGTGGACAAAGTGATATTTGAATATTCAAATATCACAGGTATACTATTGTCTTTTTTATTATTTGAGTTAAAAAATATCTTGTTTTATTTAGGTATTCCTTAAAATATATATTGCTTGAGTAAATAATTTATATGGATCGAGACAACCTTTATTACTCAAGTTAAATGCATTTATAAATCTCTCAAAAAAAATTTCTTGCTTGAGTCAGTAAACTTAAAGAAATTTTGATGTGTTTTCTCGTAAAACTCCAATACTCAATTGACAATATACTTTACTGCATTAAAACATCTAGTTTGGCAATCATGACAAATATGCCTAAAAAAGTCAACTTTGAAGGTGTACCTTTGTCTTTTCTATTACTTTTTTTTGTCAATTGTATATTTTATTACTTGAGATAGACAAATGTGCTCGATTAAACTTCTTGTTCTCACTCTTTATTCTCTCACGCTCACGATACTTCTTGCTTGAGTTAAATGTTAGTGTTGGTAACAAAGACTTAGTCTCCCATCAATCTATGAACAAATAATGTTTCTCGAGTGAAAAAACTCTTCTTCGAGTTAATTCATTCAGAATCTCCAATTAGTTCAAGAAAAAACCCTTGTTGCTTGGGCAAGATAACATTTTTCTATTTTTTCCAATTATTGAAACTTAAATAAAATTTAATGTATGTCCTCTTATATCTCTAGTTTTGCTGGAGTGAAAATATCTATTACTTGATTATGATATCTAATTTGATTATTAAGACAAATATACATAGAAAATTCAAATCTTGGAGGTATATTGTCTTTTCTATTAATTGAGTTGGAAAACATCTTAGTTTAAAAAAATATTATGCTTGTGGGAGCATTAGGATTTTCTTTAAAATAGCTACTTTTGTACGTGAGATATCTTTTAGAAGATGTGTTGCTTGTATGAAGAATTCATGCTGCTCGAATTTAACTTTGATCTCTCACAAAACGATGGTTTCTTGTTCGAGAGACAAACCTCTTACTCAAGTGAGGTCATCACAAATCTTCAATCTTGTTTGTGTAAGAACTTTATTCTTGAGCAAAATAGCACTTCTCTAGTTTTTTCTCAATTATCAAAACTTAGAAATTGCTTCAAAATACCAACCTTTTTTGTCTTGGTTTTCTCCGTATGTTCTTTAATATATATAGTATATATAGATTATCTAAAAATAATTTGATTGAAAATATGTTACAATATAGTTTTTTTACTAACTAACGTTGATTTAATTATTTGCAATCACATGATTTAATTATATTTTAAGTTGTATATTGTCACGACCCGAGTCAGGCCGGTGACCAGCGTACGAGGTGAACTGTCTGTAGAGGCTCAACTCATCTCGCACAAGCCTCAGACATACAAATATTATATCCAAACAATCGTTTATCAAAACGTTTATTAAATAAAATATGATATACAAAAAATAGTATGAATATAATACTATCGAAATAAATATAAAATCGTCACAATATATTCAAAATCCAAAATACAAAAGTATAGCCCAGTATCCCCACAGAAATCTGGTATGGAACTCTAACTACAAAATACAAAAGTAGAGCCCGAACGAAGGCACTCACTGAATAGCAAAGAATGCCTCACTGGTGACGTGGTGCTGAACAGATGCTGAGTGTCAAAATATCTTCCAGACATACAAAGAAGATAGACAAAAATAAAACGGGAGTTAAGACCCAGTGAGGAAATAACACTCCAGATTGTTTCACGCGTGCCTCACACAGATAGTTTTGAAAACCATTCAAAAGATATCGCACACGCATATACCGATATATCATATATACACACTACGTATGTAACAGCTTTCAGGAAATGTTTTACTAAAACATTCGCATACAGAGCAGACAACATGCATTCAGATAGTATCAGAGTATATATATATATATACAGAGTCATAATATGAGACTATAACAGAGTGTACAGAATAGTATTGTGGACTCCGCCACTAGACAGAACAGAGCATGTATCTGGCCAGATACACTGCTACTACTTTACCCCGGCAACTAGGGTCTTCACAGAGCATTAATACATCAAAGGTTACGTACCACGTAACTAGGTCTTCCAGATCAAAATATATATTTACCATAATATAATAGAAAGGCATGCAGAACATATTTCATATTTTCAAAAAACATATATATTCCAATATATATATATATATATATATATACAGAGTAAAGCGTTGGTTATTACAAACCACATAAGTTCGATTAATAATTAGCCAAATAAGTATTAGTTAGATTTCATGTAATATCCCGACACATCAAAAACGATAGAAGTAGGAAGACACAACCTATGTGTCTGAAGCTGCCATTTCACTCACCTGGATTTCGAAGCAAAGGATCCATTCAGGCACCACTAGTAGGTGACTGGTCGTGCTGGCAGGAACAGGAAGCTGGAACAGATACATCCATACAGATATTAAAAAATGATGTTGGTACTGTGGTGGTACCGGATGAATGATATGCATATGTAGATGCAGACACTCAGAGATGCTGAAACTTCCATCCGAATGATAAACCATCATTTGCAACCCAAAATTCAAAGCCCATGTAAAATTACATTTTAGTCCCCGACCAATGTAAAATTACGATCAAATTCCCGAGACTCGACTAAGTTCTAAATAGCCTTCAAAGTACTCTAGAACTGCTAACTAGTCCTCAAGGTAGTTAGAATTTCCAAAATAGACCACAACACTAAGAGTTACAAAGATATGCAAAATTAC
>CAODLS010696693.1:0-14336 GCA_948243855.1 Flueggea neowawraea
TATATACACGACCATAGGGATGGAAAAGTTTTAAAAATGATCTCACTTTTCCTAGTGTGTGACCCTGCCGTGAACATGTGGTTATCGGTAATACCTACCCTTATAACCCTTTATACATTCAAGACGTGTAGGTGAGTTTGACTACTTTAGCTTGCCGTTAATGATCATGATTGATTCGACCAAGCATGACAAGCTGGGCAAATAAACTTGTCTATGTGGATTGTTTGGTGTAAGAGGGAAAGTTTGTTTCTAGACGCATTTGCACTAGTCTCATAAGTTTGCTTAGCTAGCTCTTATGTGATCTGTCACATGATGTGTGAACTATGAGTAAAGCTTTCGTGAGATCGAGAAGTTCGAAAGCAGCAATTGTGTGGTTACGAACTAGGGGAAAGACATATGCTCCAGTAGATTGTGTTGTTGTTGCATACACTATGACAGAATGGAGTTGTTCTGCAAGAGACGCCTTCTGGCATAATTGAGTAAGGAGCTGTTATATATTCCTTACAGGTGTATAACAATTATACTCTTATCGTATGCTGATTGTGCGGTCTATTTGTCTATATGAAGAAAGGATCGAGCATAGTTATGTGAGTACTAACCATGTTACATGATGATGTACCATTCTGTCATGTGCGAGTGAGAGATGTTGGAAAAAGCAGCCCGCCCATGATGAGTAAACCGAACTCGGTGGGTTAAAGTGTGAACCGGAACCGTGGATCAAGTCCATTTGGCGAGCCGAATTGAGATGGGCCCATAAGGCCCATGGGCCAAGCCTATTGACCAAGCCCATTAGGCCCATTTATCACTTATAAATAAGTGAAGAAAGAATGATTTTTCATTCTTTCAATTTTGAATCCCCACAAAAAACGTGAGAGAGAGGGAAAGGAAGCCCCTCTCTCCACTCGCTCCTCGTTCGTCAATGGTCTCGATCCGCGTGACATCTAGGCTGCGAAACAGACGAGCACTTCCGTCGACAACCCGACTGTGATTTGCTCGCGAGACCAACATCGAACAGATCATGACCTTTGTCTTACGCTGCTGATTGGGTCGAGCTTCCGCATGAATCGAGGTAGGTAACTCGCACATACTTTATTATATTGTTTATCTGTTAAACCGATAGTTGGATTCCTTCAAGGAATGATATTGAAATAGATCAAAATGTTGTGATTATTTTAGAATTGACATAAAAATTGAGCTATTATAGTAAAATTAAATTATCACGTTATAAATATAAAATTTAACAATTATTTCGGTGACTAAAAAGTTATAAATAAACAATGGAATTTCTTGTCGTGATCACAGCCATCCATTTGTCTTAGAGACCATAATGAGTGAATATTTATATGCCATTTATATTGAAAGGGAAGTGTATTGATCTCATGATTCTGATTATGATAAAAAGTGATCGAGTCATTTGGTAATAAATCAACATAAAATGATAGGATAAGATGCTAAAGCCACTAACTCAATATTTTAATCACGAAATGCCACCCAAAATATCCACCACATTTTTGAACCATAAATAATAATATTATTTGTTTGCGGTGGATGATCAACATACTTGAACTAGTAGCTAAAAACATTTAATATAGTTTTTTCTTGTTGAATTATTAATAAAATTGATCACTAGTTCACATATTAAATGTTATTTATTTTTTTCTATTTTTAAAATTTTAACCTTAAAATTTTTCATTTGATCTCAAATATATTAGGGACTAGCTAAAAACAACTCAACGCAATAGTGTAAAAAAAAATAAAAGAATGGTCTAGGATAATATTTTAAGAATGAAAAATCCATGAATATCAATAGAAGGACTAACAATTAATTATTTATATTTATAGTTTAAAGATTCTTAAAATCTTTAGCATAGAAAAAAGTAAACTGATTAATTTTGTTCAAGTGAATGTAAGAGCATCTATGTGACCGTGTAACTATATATACTTATGTGTTTTAATTCTTGATCAGTTGCCATGTTTCAACGTAAATTCAATCTACATCATCTCTTATCAACGAAAAGCGATTCCTTCTATAGCTTGACAATTCCATAAAGGTTGATAATTGTACATAAATATCACATCAAAATTCTCTAAAAAGTTTACGTATCAATAAATTAATCACATGGTGAATTATCTAGAATCGTTACTTGCAATATTTGCAATCAACCAAGTAAATTTATGAGGTAAAAGTCAATATTTTCCAGATTTTTTTAATAAAGGCATGAGTCTAAAAAATCAATTACTGCAACAGAGATGTCCCAATTAGTTGACACTTTCCATGTGACCTATTCATGTTTATGAGTTGAAATTTATTAATGAAAAAGAAAATGGAAAGAGTAGCAAGTTACAACCTAAAAGAAAACATAGACATTGATATTAAGCAAAGCAAAACTGCTCTACTCTGTTTAGATCATCATAGATTAGGGAACCGCAAAAAGTAGGAAAAGTATGCTACCAGTCCATGCTATGAAGATATCTGTCATGGTTGGCTAATTTATCTACGACACCATTACCCTCTCTGTAGATGTGAGAAACAGCAACATTCATATTAGATAAAAACTGCAAACATTCTAACCATTCAATGTAGACCCTTCAAGGAATGAAAGTGGAGTGGCTTTTGAGCAATTGCACAACGTAGGTAGAATCACTCTCAATCCACAAGTTTATCCAACCCAACTCCCAAGCCTTCTTTATGGCCAACATTGCCGTAATGAGCTCAGTATTTTTGAGACTTAATAGTGTAAGAAATCTTTGACAGTAATAAGAACGTCCCATTGCCAATGAGCTAAATACTAAGTTAACTCTACCGTTAAAAGACCATAAATTCGATTCTTGATGGAGACAAATATAAATAACTTATAAAAAAAATATGAATGTCATGTTTGGGAACTAAATCAATAATCAATTTATGTCGACCTATGTCCTCATTGTCATCACTAACTAGGGGGTGTTTTTATTCGATACATGTTAATAATATGGGTTTAATAAAAAAAAACATTTCATGTACTTTTTTTTTTATTTTCTTACAAAAATGTTTGTCGTAAAAAATTTGGTTCAAATTATAACCGTGAAATTCCCGTCAAAAAAAAAATTATAACCGTGAAATGTGACATCCTGATGCAATATAAATACTTAATCATTCACCAAACTTGAGAGTTAGTTCCAAGTAAATATTTCAGAGAGTTATAGAGTAGGGGTAGTCACTGTTTATGAACCGGTGGTTTAGATTGAAAAACCATGAACTAAAACCAAACCGCTCAGAGCAGGTTTTGGGCTGTTTGGTTCTGATTTTGATCTAGTTCTAGTTTGGTTCTGTTCGGTCAACGATTCTGATTTGGTCCGGTTCAAACAGATTTTTTTTGGGCGTTGGACCCAAAACGTTGCCAACTGTCCAAAATTGGACTGTTGCCAACAAACATTAGAGCTGGGCCGACTGGCCTGCTGAGTTAGGGAGGGTTGAATCGCTGGTTAACCGCCGGTCAAATGTCGGTTCAACGGTTTGGGTTTCTTTGAACTAGAATCAGACCAAATTTCTCCAGTTTAGAAGGTTTCAGTTCCGATTTCGGGTTGAACCACCGGTCCGGTTCAAATATGGTCATGTTATACATCATGTAAAAAAAAAAAGATTCCAGACACATGGCTACAAAAGACCCTGGTAATTGGGCCTCGAATATGCATTGATATACCAAAGGCTACGTTTACCTTACGTAGTGCAGGTGTCCCATATCGAAGTATTTAAATATATATCTTATATTTATCAAACGCGCATGCAAAGTATAAATCATTTTGCAAAAAAATATTTATATACTTTATATAAATATTCATTATCGAAAATTGAGTTAATTTGCAGAAAATATTTGTATACCATATAAATATTATTTATCAGAGATGAAAACTAAAATTTAATAATCACATAAGCCGAATTATTAATTAGGCAACTATTAATTATTTCAATTTTCAGAAATAAATTAGACATAGAAGAAACATAGAGTTTAGAAGACACAATTTATGTGTCTGAAGTTGTTATTTTATTTATCTGATATCTAATACTAAGGATCCAGTCAAACACTGTTAGTGGATGACTGATCGTACTGACATGACATTTCACATATTAAAATATCTCTTAAAAGCTGCAACATATTAAATGCTAATGAAAAATCAACAATTAAGTATTTTATGTATTTAACAAGTTAAATATTCTCAAAATGCTAAATATTTTCCTTGCCAAACAAGCCGTAAAGGCTTATGATATGAAAGTAATCACAAATATACGACCAAATTATAAATTATATACAGTTGCTAAAACATTTTTATAATAAAACAAAATCTTCCACGTAAGTAATCTAAAAAGCTTGTCGTCCCATGTAGAGATTCAGGACAAACAAATCCAACACGTATACATCACACGTTAAATATATTTTATCCGGTCACACTTCGACACGTGTACATTCCACGTCAAATAAAACGGAGAAGAGAACATCGTTACGGACGTGGTCGTCTTTGCCACATCGACACATCATCTGTATAAAGACACATCTGGGGCCGAGAGTGATATGTCGCCGCCAACTGGGATAATAAAAACAACGAGTGGGACGGACGACACGTCGGATGTCACTTTAGTAGATCTCTGTGTGACTGTGTGTCGTTTACTCTCGCGCACATTTTTGTCATTCTCTGTGCGTATGTTTTCTTCCGTTTCTAGCAAGGATTTTACCCTTTTTATGACATGGATTTACCATTTATAAGACATTTACTTCTTCGTATTGCTCAATATTAGTTTGTTTAGCTTAATAATATGTGAATTTTTTAAAAATTAATTAGTTGTTATTAATAAATTTAATACACTTTGACCAATGGTCTTGTAATTAGTCTTAAATAATAGACTGAGGGTTAGTGACATTCTTTTCCTCTTTGAATCAAAGATCACTCGAATTATTCAATGTTGGTTTCGTTAAATATACAAAAAAGCTGAAAAATAACCCCCTTGACCAAATAAAAAAAAAGAAAAACTGAAAAATAACCCATATATGAAGAAAACGATATATAGTTAAACTGGTTTAGCAGTTAAAAATACTCCATATCATGATTTTTTATATAGTTCATATGATTAGCTTAGCAACAAAAATCTGAAAATTAGACTCTCTTCATTAGGGTAACTACAATGCTGGCTCAATGCCTCGTGTCAGCATCCCTCCGTTGGAGACAAATATATATTTTTTTGGACTAGCTACAACAACGGTCCAATTTTTTTTCTTCTTATTTTTCATCTAATATACCCTCCTATCTCTACTTCATTTTTTTACACACAATATTCATTCTATTTTTCTCCCGTATCTTATCAAACACACATAATATCAATTACAATTTTCCATCTTCTATTGTTGAATGGATCCAAACCATGATCAATTTCTTTTCCAAAACCCTAATCCAAATAATACGTCAAGTTCTCGAAACCATCCATATGATTTTATCCCACCTAATTTTCAAAATTCTTCAAACCTACCATATCCATTATATCCACATCATTTTCCATATTCCCAAAATTCTCAAAATGTATCGAGCTTGCCATCATATCCCTTTTCCCTCCATCGAATTTGTACAATCACAATTCTGAAAATTTTACTTACCCTTACTTTCGACCAAAATTTTCAACTAGTCCACTATTAGATCTGACATCTCGCACTTCAGGCGCATCAGATCTATGTTCGTTGTCTGATTCTCAAATCCCCCTCAATATCAGTTCAACCACAAATTGATAATGTTAATCTGAATGAACCGCACAATGTAGATAGGGGCGCAGAGCGTCAATCGTGGACACCGAAGGACGATCGAATGCTCGTGAAAGCCTGGAGTATTATTTTAAGTGATTGTGTTGTCAGAAACGCGTAAAAGAAATCATCATTTTGGAGAAGAATTTGTGATTATTTCAACATGCATAAAAAATTTGGTCCTGAAAGAACACGTGCAAACATCTAGCAACATTAGTATTGGATGCTTCCACAGGTTAACGAATTTAACCAATTCTACAACCAATTGTTGGGTGAACATCGAAGTGGTCGGAGCAACGAACAAATAAAACAACATGCTCGTGAAATGTACTATCAAACTCCAAGAAAACATTTCACGCACGAGCACGTTTGGATCATGCTCAAAGATGATCCAAAGTTGCAACCAGATTTACCAATTTCTAGGTCATCAAAAAGGACCAAAAATTATGAAAGCGGTGCGTATACAAGTTCTTCCAATGTCGATACAAGTGTTGGAGTCGAGGAAGACGAAGTCAAAGTGTGTCTAATCGGCCAACAAGCAGTGAAGAAAAGGCCAAGTCGAGGAGGAAGGGGAAAGCAAAGGACAATGGAGAAAGCGTCGCTCGTGTTTTCGACCCAACGTTGGCTAAATTTAATGAAAAGTTTGAAGTTAAAATACAAGCCGTTGAAGAATTGAAGCAACTCACCGAATTTGATTTATTGATGAGGGATACTTCGGTCATGACTCCCGAACAACTTGAAATGCACAAACAAATTTGTGAAATTATAAAAAAATGGCCTGAATTAATGAAGGTGTTCTATTTTATTTTTAATCTAGGGTATTACTACAATTAATGTATATTAGGATTTCATATCATAAAGTTATGAACTTTAAGTTAATGTATTGTATTATTTTCAATGTAATTTTAATCGTTTGCTTAATTCCGAATTTGTAATCGTTTGCTTAATGTATTTTATTATTTTTACGACTTCGAATGTAGTTATTTTTTAACCACCGAATTATTTTTTTTAATATTTACTCACTCGACACTAATTTGTACAAAATACTATTCACAAATTTTGCAAAAAAAATTGTCCAAATTAATTTAAAATAAAATATCAGAAATGTAATTTATTTTATATAAAAGTATAACATTAGTATGTTAAATATATATATTTATTGTGAATTGTATATTATAAAATAAATTTAATAGAGAGGAAAGTGATTATGGATTTTATAATAAAATATAAAAATAAATATAAAAATAATAAGAAAAAATTTAATGCAGAGAAATTAATAAAAAATTGATATATCATAATAATCATTTTCAAAATGGTGATAATTACTGTAGTTAGCTGGTGATTTGATCTTTCTATGTTCACATTAATCATTGTCTGCGATTATAAAAAGTGAGCATTCGAGATTCTCTAACAAAATAATTAACATCATCATGCGTATTATTTGTGTGAGTGAGTTTCTATGTGACCTGTTATTTTACTCAAAAATATATTCTTTTGATTTTTTTTTAAATCAAAATAGTAGTATTTTAGTCAGAGTAATTGAAATAAAATATAAAATTAACTATTTTAGAGTATCTTCAATGTTTTCTTTAAAGTTAAAATATTCTTTATTATACAGAATTGTGTTTAAAAAATGAATTACAATGGATTTTTTATCACTCTCTATCTTCAAATATAATATAAAGAGCATAATAAATTATCTATTTCTAAAGAGTTAAATTAATTCTTTATTTATTTGTCATTAATAAAATTTATAGTACCATGAATTTTTTTTTATTTAATCATTATTTTCTCTCCAATAGTCTTTCTCTTTAAATTATTCATGCATTTATATTTTGAAAAAATTAACAAAATAAAGAGTAAAGTTAAAGAGTATCATTAGAGTAAATTTTTATTTTGAATCTCTAAAATTAAAGTTACTCTTTATTTTTATCAAAAATATTTTAAAATATAAAGAGTGACATTAGAGATGGTCTTAATAATAATTAATAATAGATATTTATAACATAATGACTGGGTTGGAATTTCAGTTTTATGAAAATTTTGATAGAGAAGTTGTCTATATAATGACAATCATTAATTTTGGTCCACTATCTAATATCTAGTATGACTATATTATTTTATACCCACAACGAAAACAAGGATTTCTTCATCTTTTCTCACTGCTTTACCCTCCACAGCTCTTCAACTCAAGCTCTTTTCTCGATGTCGAGTATCGTAGCCGTCTTGACAAGTTCCTCAAAATTGACTGCAAGACAGGTGAGTTTACTCTCCACCAAGCTATTATGGATCTGGAAACGCGTTTTTTTTGTCAAAAACGTTTCCAAATTTTTGGTTTATTTAGAAAACGAGCCCGAAACGTTTTTTCTGCGTTTCACCTGGTTTCCGTTTCGGAAACGTTTCCAAAACGGTGAAACTCTATGCTTCTATCGTTTCTGTGCAACATAGGTGCAGGAAAAAGATGCCATGCTTATCTTTTTTAATATCTGGATTAATTTAGAAAGGATTTTTTGCTAGCCATTCATTGGTATTTTAAGAGGTTGAGTTGTTGGTAAGTTGAGTCCCTTCTGATGTGAATGCTAATTTTGTCCTGAATCAGCGTTATATATTTATTTGCTGGAATTCCATGGACAAAAGGGTTCTGATCACTAAAACATGTTCTTCGTGGCTAAACTTATCATTTTAGCAAGTTCTTGTTGTGCAACGGATTCGATGAATCGTAAAATATATACTGGTTCATTATTAAGTTGGTCTTGAATTGGATGTGGTTTATGCAAGGATACATTGGAGAATGTAAGTTGGCGAGTGTCCTTTTTCTTTTCTTTCTGAAACCACACTTGCTAAATTTTTGTTCTTGAGGAACTAACAAGTTTTTAGAAAACCCTCAATGGAGTAGGCTTTATTTTCTGTATTTCAGTATTGGAAGGGGGAGAAAACATACAGTTGAGGGTTTTTGTTCTTGAAAGATGGAAGCCTTTTATGTGTTCTGGAAACAGCTTCATTTGTTATGCTACCCCTCCTCCTCATTCCTTTGTTTTGTCATTTGTTCCTAAATTTCGAGCTCATAGTGTACTTTTCAGAGTTCAATTTCGTATCATGGGATTCATTGCAGGAAAACAAAGAAGGAAGAATTGATTTTTTAACATGCCAGGAATATATTCAGCCTTTCAATTAGCTCTGAATTTTTTACAGGAAATGCGAAAATTAAATTGCAAAACCAGTAGCATATTCTACAGGACTAGAACAACCCAAGAGTTGCTTGCGGTTCCTATCATTATTACGAGGAAAAAGATTCGAGCTTGGGAAGGAGATTTCGCCATGCATCTGCGACACTGTTTGCCAAGCGTGCATGTCCTCTTGCAAATTCGTGGAAGGCAACTCCCATGTCCTGTGTTTTCTGTTCTTGAAAGCGTACAATCTCTTGATTCATTAACCACACAATCGTCTCAAATCTTCTTGTTGCTTCCTCCTGATCGGCTTCTAGCAAGCGTACTAGAGTCAAAGTAGTTTTAACCCTCAAAATATACTTGGGTATCGAATCATAAGGAACGGAAATTAATTGTGACCAACAAAAATATAAACAAAAGCATATAGAAACACGATTTGATTTTGGAATTTTTTTTGGTTGTTCAAAATAAAGACACAATGCAATGAATACAAACAAGACTTTTCAAGACAAATTCAATAATAAAAAGAGTTGGGGCTTCGAGGTTTCGGTTGGGATAACAATTTGCTAAGATAATAGCTTGGGTTTCAATGATTAGGTATTCTCGTCACCGTTCTAGTCTAAAGTCTCTTTCAAGAACAATAAACCATTTCCACATTCATTAAGAGGGTCCTCTCGGCCTCATTAATCAATTAGAGTCATTAGGCATTAGAGACATTTCATCGAACACATTATAGGCATTGAGCATTTCTACCCTAACACTCATAATTTTATTGCTCACAATCTCACCTAAATTTCTTCTCTTGATTCATCATTTAGACTTGTTAAAACTATAACCTAGGTGGTCAATCTAAGTCATAATCAATCAAACAAGTCAATAAACTAACCACAAGGCAAAAAATGAAAGCAATAAATACACCACAAAACCCAAACATTCACTTAGCAAAGCATCACACCAACCTACATCTCTACACCCCAACTATTAAATTTAAGCTAGCATATTAAGAGGAAATACAAAAGTATTGATATCCATTAAAAACATAATAAATATTCGATTATAAAGAGAAAAGAGAAAGAGAAATCAAGACCCAAGAACTTTAATGGAAGAATCCAAACATAGAAGTCTTGGGTAGATGAAAGTTCTCTCCTTTCCCTTGATTCAAGCTAAGAAAATGCAAAAACTCAAGAGAATTCTTCAAAACCACAAAAAACCTAGCTTGGTACATGCAAAATAGAATGATGATGCAAGTTGCTCAAAATGGGTGAAGAGAGGGTTTAAATACCCCTTTCCAAGTCACAAAACCCTACAAACAATGTTCCAAAAATGCCCCTAGGTCCTCACATGACAGTCCTTTCTCGCAGTCTTTCTTTTCCTCAGCTCTCGCGTGTCACGACCGTGACAAATTTCTGCCCAAAAAGTGGTGTTAGGCTCCTCTGTCACAGTTGTGACAATGTGGCTGTGGCAGAGTCACAGCCGTGACGTTCCTCTAGTCACGGCCGTGACAACCTTCTGTTTTGGTTGCCATCAATCCTTTGCATGTCATGGCCGTGACACTCATTCCTCATGGCCGTGACACTCCTTCCATGCTCTCTTCCTTCGTTTTCGTGA
Source organism: Flueggea neowawraea (assembly GCA_948243855.1). NCBI lineage: Eukaryota > Viridiplantae > Streptophyta > Magnoliopsida > Malpighiales > Phyllanthaceae > Flueggea > Flueggea neowawraea. Next base: position 10,541 of record CAODLS010696693.1, read on the forward strand.
TTCTTTCATGTGTTAGCTCGAGTCTTTTCCAACTTGACTCTCTTTGGCATCTTTTTAAGCCCTTTTTCTTCATGCTCCTTCATCCTACAAACATGACACAAAACATATAAATTTTACTATAAAAGTAAAGTTTATAGGATGGAAATAAGCACATTCTTGCTTGAATTATTATGTAAATTTATCCTACATCAAATTCTCCCACACTTACTTATTTGCTTGTCCTCAAGCAACCCAAATCAAAATCCAGGGAAAGAATACAATTCAAATCAAAGAGGTAAGATAACTCTTATACTATGCAAGTATGCAAATAAAATGATTAAGAGAATAAGGCAATGCTATTGATTATTTACAAAACCAAACCTTGGCATTGAGAAGTTGCAAACTCAAGAGTTTATCTATCAAATTCCCTAGTCCATTGGCATCTATAAAGCTTATCTCCCTTATTGCTACTTTAAAAACACAATTTACCTCTTGTTTTTTTGAAGCAAACTTGGCTTCATGCATTCATCATCATTTTTTTTAACAACATCCTAATAATCCCTTCTCTCTTATTTTGGGTACTACAAACACAGTCAGCGAATTAAGGGTTCATGTGTAAAAACACTTATTTATAAATCCTCGAGTGTACTAACCTTTTCCACCATAAGGTTAGAACCCCATGCGCTTGTCCTTGTTTAGGTTCACCCTCAAAAAGCAAAGTTTTACTTATTCAACTACTCAAAATACTTTTTTTTAATGGCCAAGTCTACTCCAAAAGTTTTCAAAACACAGTTTAATCATTTAAGCACAAAAGGCTTAAAAACCATATAGCAACAAATTTGAAAGCCACTTTTATGCCCCCACGTATAGACTAAAGTTGTTAATAAAGAAACTCTCGACTTTACAAACTAAAAATGCCAAATTACACATATTATTCACATAGCATGCATTCCTCAATTAATCATTTTAAAAGCATACTAACACACTACAAAATTTCTCCAACCAATTCAATTCAAATTCTATTCATTAGAATTTTGTTGCATTCTAAACAAATTAAGCATAATTCAAGCAAAAATTTCAAGCATTTTTTAGCAAAACAAAGTATATCAACACAATTAGCCCAAAGAAACAATCAGTAGCCCCTCTCCCACACTTAGCATGGACATTGTCCTCAATGTTCAAAAATATAAATCCGGATCAACCTAAATCATGATAAAGAACATGAGGACAAGTTCCATGGCAACAATAACACATAAAGTAGGAGGATAGGGTTTAGAAAACTTCTCCAATCTTCACTTGCTTGCCATTGGTAAGTGCATTGTCGATAAGAGCCAACATAGTTTAACGTCATTGCGAACGAACAGTAGTTTAACATCATTTCAGATGGAAATATGAGACTTATGACATCAAAATGTTATAGCAAATAGCAACATGGATAAGTAAAATATCTAAACACACCTCTCAATTTATTACAGGAAAAACATTGCAATAATTTAATCGTGCTCACAAACAAAATAAAACAACATGCCAATGCAAAGTTTAAACTACATGTCATGCAAACAAAAGATACACTTTTGCTTATTGAGGACCAAGTCCTCCTTCTTCATCATCCTCACTTTCATCATTGGTGGGGTGGTGAAAGCCCTCAAAGAATTGTGCTATTGATGGCTCTAGCGGAATACGCATCTCAGAAGGCGGAGTGAAGCAATAGGCTATCATTTGAAAAAAGACACTACTTCCTTTTGCACCCACTTGTATTGTTGGGCCTATTCGCGAAGAATTTTTCTCTGCACCCTTTGTTCCTTTCTCATTTTATACATGTGTTGCATAATGGCTTCCTGAGAAAAAAACATTATTGGAAGAGCTAGCCCCAGTTGGTGGGTTGACTTGGTGGCTAGAGGTAGCTTGCTCCCATGACTTTGGAATGAAGATCTTCGGTCCTTTATAAATCTCAATGGAGACATCTCTATAGTGACCATCCCAAACCAAATGCATACTCTTCCAAGTTTGCATGTCAAGAGGTTCTATTTTCTTAAGTCCCTTTAAGCCTCGAAAACTCACTCCAAAATATTTTTCTATTTTAGTAACGTATATTCCTCCAAAAAGTTTTCCTTTCTCTTTGATCGCTATATTTTGGAAATGAATTGCCATGATTTTTCCCAAATCCATTTTTCTGACCCTTCTCCATACTATAAAGACACAATAACTCGAGATCATTAACCGCACTGTCACCCTCTCTGCTACCACAAATGGATTTGGTTAGCCATTTATGCACCATCCTGTCTATTCCTTCAAACATTTCAGATGATTTGGACATACTTGGCTTGAACACAAGGTTTTTATGATAACACAACTCACTCCAAAAGCTATTCCTTTCATTCTTTTGCCACTTAAAAGAATAAGGATCAATTCTAGGACCTTCTTCAATGGCACCATAATATCATCCTATAGCCAACCCAAACTCATCAAAGGAGAGAATTATTTCTCCCCTTGCTAAGCGAAAACGCACAGTACATCTGTGGCCATCGTTCCAATCCATCCGAAATGTACATAATACTTCAAGTGTCAACTCATCACAAATATCATCCAAAACATTATACAACTCAAGAAAACCACCTATGACTATCATTTTTTTTACGATTGCAAATGCTTCAAAAGTTTCCAAATCTTCTTTAAACATAAATTTCTCTGGGCCAATGACAAGCTTAGAGAGCTTACAGTATCTTTCCTTGGTAAGCTCCTCCTCCTCCCCAAATTCTAGGAATGAACGAAGATTATATTGGAGACAAGAGGAAGAACTAGAGGTGTGAGACTGTGCCCTTTTTAGGCGTGGAGTGTTTCATTCTGTGGAGGGTGGAATGGTGGACTTCCTCCTTGAATATGCGGTAGGTTGTTGCGGATAAAAGCCTTGTGGAGAAGGAGACCATAAATCGGGTGTTGATGCACTTAACCATCATGGAACTTGACCAGATGGTTGCTTGAGTATTTCTTTGTCTTGTGCCATTCCTACACAAGCAAGTGTTTGCACAACACAAAACTTCCAAGGACAAGGTTAGCAAGAAACGGAGTAGCTAATGGCTAATAGAATGCAAAACCAAGCAATTATTAGGAAGAGAATAGGTGAACAAAAAAGGGCAGCCAAGTAAATGTAAGAGTGAAGATGAAAGAGAGAAAAAATGAAGTGAAGAGAGAGTAATGGCCTAATTTTTGTGTGTGTATGTATGATATGCATTGTAATACCCCAGTTGGATTTCGGTAAGGCTCTCTGTTGTCTTTCGTTTGGTTCTGTTTCGATCTTGATCAATACAAGTGTTGAGTTGAGGATTTATGTTTGTGGGAGGTGTTACTCGAGTAAGCATTCGTGTGTTACTCGAGTAAGATAAGGTGTGGATTACTCAAGTAAGCTTATGTGTTACTCGAGTAAGCCGCGTTCTTGGATGAACATGAAGAACACCTGGGAAAGGTGTTACTCGAGTAACATGATGTGTTACTCGAGTAAGCAGGGTGTCACTCGAGTGATGCAGGCCGGTTACTCGAGTGAAGGCACAGTTTTGGGCAGGGGTCTATAAATACCCCCACCCGAATCTTTCACTTCTCTCACTCCATTTTCGTCTCTCTCTCACTCAAATCGGTGCGAAACGTGTTTCTGCTGCCCTACGTTGTTCCCATTTCATTCCTAGAGGTAAGATTACATATCTAATCTCTTTATTTCATCCATTTCATGTTTAAATATTCAGATTCATGCTTTAGGCCAAGTTTGCATTTGAGTTTGCATATTCGGGATGATTATGAGTTAATGGATGCTTAGGGTTGTTAG
>CAODLS010696733.1:0-17752 GCA_948243855.1 Flueggea neowawraea
AACACATATGAAAAGCAAATGCAACCTATTTCAATAGAAAATCTATCACTCACGGCCCAAAATCAAACTTAGTGTAAAATTACGAATTAGTCCCCGACTTTCGTAAAATTACACTTTAGTCCCTAAAATCTTGAAAATTAATTATTAATTTCAGAAATTTAAGAAATTAATAATTAATCCAAAACTTTCAGAATTTATAATTAAATCCTCCAAATAACTCAATTTACAATTAAATCTCAATTTTTCTCAAAATTACACAAATTACCCAGCATTTTCAAAAATTACCATTTTACCCCAAGTTTTCCAAAATTACAAATCCGTCCCTCATGGCAAATATCAGACTCAGTCCTCCCATTTTTTTCCAGAAAATTCAAAATTTCAGTTTAGTCCATTCGTTGCAAAAATACACCAAATGGTCCATAATCTCGGGCCAAGCATAACCCAATGATTTCAACCATACCATTCAACTCAAAATCATCCTAGGAGTCCAAATCTACCCTCGGTTAATCCAAAAATCGAGCCTAACTATCAAAACCGAATTCGGACCAAAATACCCTTTCATCAAAAATCATCATTTCATCAATTTTCAACCTAGATTCATGTTTTACTCACTCTCCCTATCAAAACCCCATAAAAATCCGTCCAAAAACCATCCAAAATCACCCCCAAAAATCGAATTTCTGTTCGGTTTTCCTCTCCAAAAATCGAACCGAATAAACCAAAGAAAAGAGGAGAGAGAGAGAGGTTACCTCCGGTGACCGGCAAGGAAGAGAGAGACGAGAGAGAGAGCCAAACGGCTAGAGAGAGAAATAAGAGAGAGAAAGCTGTGAAGTTCGGTGGAAAAACCAGAAGAAAACGAAGAAGAAAAGAAACCGGCTGCTGGATTTAAAAAATAACCCGACCAAACGGCAAGTCGTTTTTCGTTACTGTTGAAAAAAATCGACACTTACGTGCGTAACCATCAGTATAACGCACGCAAGAGCTAACGTGCGTAATCGACCTTAACGCACGCAACGTTTAACGTGCGTAAATCACAGAATAACGCACGTAAACGAAGTCAAACGACTTGTCGTCGGATACAACAAAATTACGCGCATAAACATCAGATTAACACACGCGACCAAAGCGAACGACACGTCATTTGGAATCAACGACAGACGATCGGTCGTTCAGCATCATTTTTCCAGATTTTCTATTTCATTTTCCATCAATTTTCTCTTATCCAAAACACCTCCAATTCACTCCTAATCTTCATTAATAACCCAATTAACATCAAAAACATAAAATTAACTCTTTAATTACCGGAAATAAAAATTCAAAATTTTACCCAAATTTATTTAAAATAATTATTCCTCAAATAATTATCCAAAAATAATTATTCCCAAAACTAATTATCCACCAATAATTATTCAAAATAATTACTCCAAATATAATTATCCAAAAATAATTATAAAAATTATTCGGGGTATTACAATAATATTAATAGTGTATATTCCTATATAAATGAGCCCAAAGTTGAGTTTTGCACGAGCTTGTTGACGAGTTTATTAAATGAGCCTGTTCATGAACACATAGTCTTATTTGTGACCTTTTCGAGCCCACCTTTTGGGTGTTCAATGTCGACTCGTTTATTAAATCGAACTTAAAAATCTGTTCAAATTCGGCTCATTTATTAACAAGTCAAGTCATAAACAGGCTTTTATTAAGCCGAATGTAAACGGCTTGGCTCATTTGTAGCTCTAATGAAAGAGTATTTAATAGAATACTGATTTAGTAATGGATCATACACAAAAGAGTCCAAACAATTAAAAATACCCCTATTTCCTTTAAAAAATAAATGATATACATATATATATATATATATATGGGTCCAAAATACAATTATGAATCTCCATGAATCACCAAAGAAAATTGGTCTTTTCCATTTTAAAATTTAGTTTTCATGACCATGGTGCTGGTTGATGATTGCCAATGCAATAAATGCCACGTATTTAGATTAACTACAAAATTTTTATTCTTTGTGCTAATGTGGTATTCGACCAACATATCATACAGTTTTGTCGACATCAAAACCGCAGACGTGTTGGTCCAATTATCAGCAAGTAAAACAAACTGTGGAACTCACTAATACCAGGTGCTTCTATGAGGGACGGATTTGTGGCGGTCGGGACCTTCCAGATCCATATACAGTTGAATATATTATATAATTTAAGGTATATTTATAGTATATTTACGCTATATTTGTAGTATATTATATGTATATAATATTAAATGAGTCAGTAATATATTTTATAAGTATTTTATTTTTTTCCTGTCAATCACTTTGAAATATATTATAAGAATATATAGTATGAAACTTCCTATTGTCGCTCTAATCATCACCGGCGTCTTAAATAAATATAATTCTAGATCGGTCATTACTTCTAATATTTTAAGTTAATTGTTGTATTTGTTATAGCTCCGCCAGTCATGATATGTTTCACTTTCATGTCAATCAGTTAGCTAATTGAGAGATACATCTAATTAGTCTTGTCGGCTTTCTTGTAAAAAGCAATACCAACCAAATTGTCTGGTACAGACCAGATTAAACGCAACGTATTGGCTTTCAGGAGAATAGTAGCTTAAGTGATACGGTGCGTAGAAGTCAGGAGTGACAGGACCAAAACGACATGCAACAATTAAATAGCCGCTAGAAGGAATTGTTCCTCCTTATTTTCTTTTCTTATTTCCAAAGCAAGTTTTGTTTTTCCTTTCTAGGCATTTCCATTCTGTTATAACAATTTGAGCAAGAGAAGTGGAAGTGGTTAGGGATTCTATTGAGAGAGTATATATGAGGAAATGGTGAATGGGTTGGGGGCCAAAGTTTGTTGAATGTTGCTCTTTCTTCCTTTCTGTTTTCTGTGATTTCTGTTATCAACGAAAATGTCATATATTTCTTCCTCTACTTTCTGAAATCTTCTTTTCTTCTTCTTAAATCTATGAGTCTGCATCAATTGGTATCAGAGCCCATAGTTCCTCGGACGGTGGGTTAGTAATGGTGGACGGAATACGTTTTTAGGAGGCACGCAGGGAGATGCTGAAGTTGATGAACGACTTTGACTAGAGACAGGCACGCTAAGTCACTTGCTGAACTAAAACCCTAATTAGAGGACTTAGTCTTCAGAATCAAAAGGTGATAGCTAGCAGGGGTACTCAAGGAGGAGAATCTTTCGATGCGTCCAGGATCCAGAAGATGGATAATCGCTTTGGACAGCACGCTTATGATGACCTGCTTGCAGATCTGCAAAATCTCCATCAAACTGGAACTCTCGAGGCTTACATGGAGGATTTTCATGAGCTCTATTCTAGAGTAGAGGTACGGGAATCTCAGGCTCTTAGTTTTTTCTTGTTTGGACTGGTGGATGAATTTCAGATGCCTGTAAGGATGTTCAAACCTTAAACCCTAGTTGATGCCTATTATTTAGCTCAATTATAGGAGCTGACAATGGCATCATTACAAAACAAACCAAAACCCATAGCCCAAGGAACCACTCAATATTGCTCCACCTTCAACAAGACCAGTTCTACCACTCTTCCCAATTCGATAACTACTACCCTCATTAGTACCATCACAACACCAAAAGCAACAAACATTGGCTTACTCCCTTTACCACCTCCCAATAACCCACCAAGAACCAACCCATGAATCAATATTAGACAAAACCAGACCTTATCTAATCGAGACATGGATGAGAGGAGGGCTAAAGCATTATGTTTTGGGTGTGATGAGAAGTTTACACTAGGACATCGATGTGAGGAAGAAACTATCCAGTTGTCTCTTAATGCACTAATGGGAAAAGATAATGCACATACCATGACACTCTATGGACATTACAGAGGGTAACCTCTGTTTGTATTGATAGATTTCGACAGCTCTCATAATTTTTTAAGTGCTAAAGTAGCTAAAGAGCTTGACTGTCAGTTGTAGGAAACGAAGGGTGTTAGAGTGACGGTGGCCAATGGACAAGAACTTCATTGTTCTGCTTTAGGTCCATGTTTTTCATGGAAAATGCAGGGCCAGACAGTTGTAGCAGATGTTTATATCCTTCCCTTGGAAAATTATGACTTAATTTTGGGAACGCAATGGCTTTTATCTTTGGGGATATTGCATGGAATTTCACAACTTTGCAGATGAGTTTTGCCTTGCAGGGACAGTTATATCAGTTGCAAGGTCTTCTTAACCATCAGGATTGTTCTTTGTAGGGGAATGAGATGAGTAGACTCTTGGGAAACCCACATCAGTTAGTTGCTATGCAAAAGATACCTCATGCACTGTATGGTTATGCTCCTCCTTTGCACATTCCCTATTTTCCGAAATATTCTAATGTTGAAGCAGTCGATAGAATTTTGACGGAGTGGGAGGGTTGGTTGAAACTATTGCGACACCATCTCTTTCGAGCACAACAAAGGATGAAGTCACAAGATGATAACCATAGGACCAAGAAGGAGTTTTAGGTGGGAGATTCTGTTTTTCTCAAATTGCAGGCTTATAAGCAGGGTAGTGATCACTTGGGAAATGTGAAGCTATAGCCTCGGTTTTATGGCCCTTTCTTGATCATAGTGTGTTGGAAAGGTTGCTCATCAGTTACAGCTACCTCCAGAGGCGCAAATCCACAACATTTTTCATGTGTCATTCTTACGACCAGCTCACCAGTCAATACAAGCTTCAACTACTTTGCCTATATCCAACACTCGAGCCACACTGTTTCCTCAGGCTATACTGGATCGCCTCATGGTGCAATTACTGATACATTTGAAGGATCACTCTCCTGCGGAAGCTTTTTGGGAGTATGCAGATGATTTGAGGCTTCGCTCTTCCTCATTCTTCCTTAAGGACGCAAAAGCTTTCAGAGGTGGGCATTGGTACAGACCAGATTAAACACAATGTATTGGCCTTCAAGGGAATAACAGCTTAAGTGATACGGTGCGTAAAAGTCAGGAGTGACGGGACCAAAACGACGCGCAACAATTAAATAGCCGCTGGAAGGAATTGTTCATCCTTATTTTCTTTTCTTATTTCCAGAGCAAGTTTTGTTTTTCCTTTCTAGACATTTCCATTCAGTTATAACAATTTGAGCTAGAGAAGCGGAAGTGGTTAGGGATTCTATTGAGAGAGTATATGAGGAAATGGTGAATGGTTTGGGGGCCGAAGTTTGTTGAATGTTGCTCTTTCTTCCTTTCTATCTTCTGTGATTTCTGTTATCAATGAAAATGTCATCTATTTCTTCCTCTTCTTTCTGAAATCTTCTTTTCTTCTTCTTAAATCTATGAGTCTGCATCATTGTCCATGATCAAATCACATCATTTTGTACAAAATTTGGTTAGTATAAGGGACCAGCTCTTGTTTTGGCCATTGATAAACCCTAACCAGGCAGTCAACTTTGAATTTGAAGGAGGTCCAAAATTTTGAGCTCGTATATCGTTCAAGTTTGTAATATGTTGGCCTCTTTTCATAAAGTAGTTGGCAATTGACTTTCTATTGAGGTAGTCTAGATATTTCATTCGAGTGGTAGCAAATATTCTTTTATTTTACGATAAGTGTTCTTTAAAATTGTGACCTATGAATTAAACAAAATATTAGAATACATTAATTAAAGTATTAATTTATTATATTATCCTTATTAGTAGTACAAACTATTTATTTTAAGTTATTAAAGGTGAGGGTAAATTTGGTAAAAGATGTTAAAAAATCTTCTTCTTTTACAAAATAACAAATATTTTGATGAAAGAATTTTTTCTATAAAAAAAATCTAGACATTTTCAAAGGTAATAATTTCTTTAAAAAGCATGTACCGGCACTTTTCGTTCCAGTTTTTCAGTTTATTTTAGCCTAAAAATTGCACGGCAAATGAAAGAAGACTCAAATCGCTTCTTGCTGTGTGTCGGGAAACTTATCAATTTCTTCTTGCAATTTTATGTTTCTTAAAAAAAAAAAAGGGCTTCCGATAATTAAAAAAACATCAATTTTAGTTGCTTGGCGGTGTCTCGTGTAAACTATTGCGGAGATCTATAGCAACATAAATATCAACTTCTGTTATAAAGGATTTGTACGTCTGCGAGTATACATATATATATCGAAAGTATATTTAGTCAACCACAAGCTCTGGATTCAATAGGTCTGGACTAGATCTCCCACACACAAATATATAGCTCCTTCTTTGCTTGATCTAGTCGAGACCTATTAAATCCAGAAAGCTTAGACATACTTTAGAGATCTCTAATTAAAAAAAGTCCATTAGTGAAAAAAAGTACGTGCCCGTGATGAAGAAGACTAGATAATAAGCCAAGCTTGACTAAAGAGAAGAAGATCACATAAAGTCTGTACATAAATGCCCAAATCCAACGAACCATGGATTAGATATTTAAAAATTTAAAAAAATCTATCCTCACCCTAACTAGACCTTGTTTGGTATATTTCTGCCTAGTTTTCGGGAAGTATACCTTTCAAAAAGTGATTAACAGGCCCGGCTCTAGGTATTAGGGGACTCGTAATATATTTTCAACTTACAACATTGATTTAATACTCACCTTCTCTACTTCATCTTTGCTTTTCGATCTTTTCGCATTTGGGCAATGGTGTTTCGCTCGTCCCAATAAAGAGGAACTCTTTGTGCAGATGGATATTTTTGTACATTGTTTTGTACTAAAGTTCACTCTTGGCTATTGATTTTGTATTTTGCAGATACAAAGCTGGAACTTGAATGGTCCAAGGGCGAAAGTTTTCTTTGAAGGGTGCATAACTGTAGCAGTATAGAGGGTGGGGTAACTCTATTCTATTATCATGATCAGGGACATTTAATGAATTTTTGTTTACTAGCTATGGAAATGATTTTGAAATTATGGTTATCAATTAAAGATTTTATGTTGAAAAAGCAACAACGTCCGAAATGCTATTGGAAATTTTATTCACAAGTATTCAAGAAACTAATTGCAGTTAAACATATGGAACTAAAAAAGATATATGAGTTTATTGTCACGACCCATTTTGTCTAGGCTAAATTTTGCCTGAGTCTTGGCAAGAATTTTCCGGAATAATGCGGAATGCGTCTAGACCAAGATATATGCCACGGAAGACTCCGGAATGTGCTAGAGAATTGCGGAAAAATGGCTAAGTATGTGGGTTGTCTAGATTTGTCTAGAAACTTCCGCAACTTAGACCAAGTATGATTGCCTTCTGGAAACTTTCAGAATGTTCTATGTTATGCATTCTCCATACTATTCACACAAACTCTTATAAGTTCCAACATTTGCGATATCATCTTTGTAAATATAGATTTGTATACAAATATCTAGAACAACTCATTGTAACCACACATTGAGAAGGTGAAATGCCTATATAAAGACCACCCCTCTCATTTGTAAATAGACATCCATACTTTGAGCAATTGTATAAAGCTTATATTCCAATAAGCTCTAATTGCTCAATACTCACTCTCTATCACACTTAAACCTCTCATTGTCTATCTCGCCTTCACTCGAGATTAACTCTAACGCTTACTTAGTTTTATTTGTGTCTCGGAATAAACTAATTGCCGCGCTCATTGGCTAGCATTAAAGCCTAAGTGCATGACATTATTGACACAACAAGTTTGAAAATGAAGGTGAAATTATACTATTGTAATTATTTTACTATTAATTATATAATTTTGTTGTTAAGCACTCAATTTGAATCTAGAATGGCTTCTCAATTGGTAATTGAAAATAATTGCCTATTTAAGTTTTTTGATTCTATTGTTTCTGTAAGTGGAATTATATATTTTTTTTTCTTTTCTTTTTTATTTTTTGTTGTGTCTACCAGTATTTCTTCTTTTTATCTGTTGATTTTAACTCCTTCAAACGCTTGGATATGTTATTTATCTATAGTATTATTTTTTTTTATTTTTTTACTTATATTTAGAATTCTCAAATTATTTTACTTGTACACAACATTATATTTAATTTTTTCAAATATATTTGCAATTTATAAATCGTTTTTATTCAACTAGGGAATTTACTAATTTCTAACTATACTAATACTTCTATTTTTTATTGTTTCCTTATATTTAATAATAAAAAATAAAAAATAAAATCCAAGATAAAAAAAATAATTTTTAAAATTATAAAATATAAATGGTAATGTCATACAGTATTAACTTTTTTATTTATATAATACATTATTTGTATTAATCTTAGACATTATTTTTATTTATATTATTAGGTTAATATTACAATGTTATAGAGAAAAGCAATATTAAATAACAATGTGAAATAATAACGATTGACAATGTATCAAAGCAATATTTAAAATTCAAGTAATTCAAATAATATTTAATTATTATTTGCACATAAATAAGAGATACAATCTATAAATCTCATATTGCCATTATAAAATGACATTATTTTCTTAATGTAGAACAGTTGAGTTACGTACAACATATCATAACAAATTCATGATTAATTAATATTTCTTTATCTACAAATTTTGTTACTTAATTATTTGTTATTTGAAGAAAATAATTATACACTAAAAGTTTTAAAAAGAATTATCTACAGAGAGAACTGTTATCACAAAAAAGTATAACCCATTTCTTTATTAAATAAATTTTCATTAGATATGAAGGCATTGGTATATGAAATAGACAACAAATATCAATTAACAAATTAATGAAATAAAGAGAGATTGAGATTCTACTTCGATACGCATAGTGAAAGAATACAAGCAGATATACCAGAACAATCCGTTGCTAGTCGTCATAAACCACAGACGTTTTCACATAGGGAACGAAGCTTGTATGCGACCTAAGAGCCGTAGAACGATCCATGTGTAGGAAGAGCGAAAGATGAAGTTTTCCTCCATGGCCACTAATATTTTTTACATTCTATTCTTTTGTAACTGATTAATGATTGTTTCCTAAAAAGTCAGTATTTATACTGACCTTTTTTTGAACCAATCAAAAATCCAAACCCAAACCGAATTGGAATGGTTAACCCAAATTCATTTGATGACCAACCTAATTGATACTCAATCAATTCGGGTTTGGGTTCCACCCATGACCCGGCATAGGCGAATCTATTTTCCAACATCTCCTACTTGCACATGATGGAACACTATCCATCATAGCACTTGATGAAACCACATTCATCGCATTTAAGATCTATTCTATTTTACGCAAATAGGCCACACTACTGGTATACGACGAGAGTTATAACGTTGTACACTGGTAAAGGATATACAACAATTTCTCGCATTTGAATGCTTACACATAAGCATTTGTCTCTTCATTTAGATTATGACATACCCTAATCTACTTTCTACAATCACTACTTTTAGACTATATGATCTGATGAAAGTATAATTCGTGTTCACTATTATATTTCCTTTTTGGAACTATAATAAGGTACCTAATGAACCATGAAACTTCGTGAATGTGTTAAGAATGCAACATTTCCCGTCCTACACCATACGATCCATCATGACCTTTGAAAACACACTAAAGTAGTCACACCAACTCATATTTCAAGTATGTGTTAAGTGCAACCAATTGAATCAAAGCCTTAGCGTAGCTCCTAACTAAGGTAGAATGCTTGTTAGTTTGAGGTTAAACTTCTTCTAAGTTAGTTATTTTTTTTAATGAATAAAAGTCACGTCATGAAAAATTTACATGTCACATGCCACGTGAACTAACATGTCAGCAAGTGGATGAAAAATTTAACCCTAAACTAACAGATAACATAATTGTTATAATAGTTAAAGTTCATGTTTTTCTGAAGTAAAATTAAAAATTTATGATATTTTTGTTAATTTAACTAAAGTTCATGTTTTTTTAATTTATTTAGCTTAGAAGAAACTATGAGTTGGATCATGAAAAGTAAAGAATAATCATGTATGCTTCCAAAACTTCAAACATATGCTCTTTACTGACCAAGATAGTAATGAACAAAAAAAAAGAGCCTTCTTGGAAGGAAATATAATAGTGTTGTGGTCTTCCATGAATCTAGAAAAAAATTAATTAGAACACATCAAAACCATATTCAACATTGCAAAAGCCCAAAAGGTTTCTCTTTAATAGTAAGAAAGAGCTAAATCTATATGATATTTGTTTCTTTAACAAGAACTGCACAAAACAAAGAAGTATTAGCACTTACTCTTTCAACATTTGTTTTTCTTCCTAGTTGGACAGAATTTCCAAGTTGGTCCGTAAAGCTAAAACGATTAACATAATAAAATGCTCATATAATAAAATACTTTAACAAGAGCTAAATCTGTAAGATCTTTTCCAATAACCGCAAAGGAGGATTATATGCTAAGGAGGGGAAGTTAAAGAAGTAAACATCCAAACGATATAACTGAATTAAGTCAATTTCAAAAGTTCTTAAATGAAAAAGTTATAATCAGGTACTAATAAATTAAGCACATATGCATTTCTAAAATCTTCTGGAACATTGAAAAAGTAATCGTTCTCCATAGGATATCTTCTTAAGTTAAAACAACTATTTTCATTAGCTCTGCATCAACAGTCATTCTTCTGTCTACCACTTCACTCTCCTGCTTGAAACAAATAGCAAGCTTTCCAATATGTTCACTAGTTACTTCCATTACATTACCTAACCAGTTGCTTCCATTACATTACCTAACTTATCCATATGCCTATAAGGTGACTTAACAAGTTCCAGTATTTCATTTCTTTTTCTTTTTTCCAGTACTTGTGGTGGTGCCTGAAGACTAATGCCACTAAGGCACCAAGGAAGGGAGATTTTGGCAGAAGATTACAGCTCGGTTTTTAGTCAAATTCACTCAAGTCTTCGAAGGAGCAAAATTTTAATGCCCGTAAGAAGAAAGGTTCCACTAATATGCCTCAACCAAAGGGCAGAGTGGTGGCAGGGAAGCTCATTTTCATTCAAGTATTTCAGGTCCTCTAGTACCATCGAAGAGCAATCAAAATGCAAGTCTCAATGTCAACATGGAGGAACCAGAACCATCTTGCTGTATTTGTGGAGACCATCAATTATGCCAAAAGAAGTTTGAGAAGAGACATGGATGATTTAGACAAAAGTGAAGCTTTTAAGATAGATGATTGTATCAAACTTGCTGATGCTATATGAATTCATTTTAGTATCTGTTGTTCTAACATCATTATTTTGTTTATTTTGGAAATTTTCATTCATTTTCATTTTCTTGTTTAGATGTTGCGAAACTTATTGTAGACATAAAGCTCAGTCTGCATCTTTCTCCTCCCAAAATGTTCCTCATAATTTTTCATGTTTCATTTTGTTGATTCTTTTGGTTTCTTTTGCAGTGCTGTTTTGTAGGGTGTTCGTATCTGGAAGAACTTTTTCCAGTAAGTATATTTTGCAGATTCAGAATATAAGTTCATCGTTCAGGCTCTCAAGCTTATCAATGATACTCATCAAAAGAAAGCTCATTAATGATGCATTAGACGACCTTTAGGGATTTTTTACAATGCAGAAAGTATATGTGGAGTATAACTCTACTGGTTTTTTATTCACACAGAAATTGTTTACATGACAGCCTTTATATAGGCTTTAAACATCAACAGATTCAGTAAAAAAATAGGTGGGATAATTTGCATATAAAATTCAAAAATTGAAAACTTCAAATTAGCTCAAATTCTTAAAAACAAGCATTGCAAACCTATCCGAAATATTGACTCTATTCAAACTTGCAACATCTTAGGAAATATCTCTAACACTCCTCCTTGCCTATGATGTTGCAAACTCCTGGTTTCATATTGAAATCGACTTTTGATACTTTGTCTTTTTGAACTCTTCTCTTGAACTTGATATTGTAAAATTGGAACTCCTCCTTGAAACAAATTATTTGGAGCACTTCTCTCCAACATCCTTAATTTAATAAAGCATTCCTTCTTAATTCAAAGTTGAAAAACTTCATCTTTCATGGAGCACGTCTCTCCACAATTCTTTTCTATTGAAGCACATCTCTCCAATATTACCAATACATCACCTCTCTTTATTCTCCAACACGAGCATTTCTCTCAATATTTTAACCTTCATGGAGCATTTATCTCTATAATGCATCTTGGTGTACTTCTCACCATCTAGCTAGAAAACTGTATTTGCTCGTCCCTCATTGTTAGACTTACAATCCTTTTTCAAGTGTCCAAATCTTTTACACTTGAAGCATAAAGACTTACCTTTGTGCCAATAATGTTTCTCACACACCTCTCTCTTTTTCTTTTTCGTATTTAAGGTTGAAATCTCTCTTGATCTCACAGGTCTCTCAAAAAGAAAACTTTGATACCACTGTAGGGATTTTTTACAATGCAGAAAGTATATGTGTAGTATAAATTTACTGTTCACACAGAAAATTGATTATATGGCAGCCTTTATATAGACTTTAAACATCAACAAATTCAGTAAAAATAGGTGGGATAATCTGCATATGAAATTCAAATACAAAAATTGAAAACTTAAAATTAACTCAAATTCCTAAAAACAAACATTGCAAACTTATCCAAAATGTTGACTCTATTCAAACTTGCTACATCTTAGGCAATATCTCTAACAAGATCAAGTTCTCCATATTTTTCTAGGATACATGAAGATAATATGTCATGACTGTTGAACTAAAGGTGGTTAGCATTTATATCTCTTTGTGTTTTGATGATGAACAAAATTAGTTTTTGATTTTTTGATCATTTTATCATTGACGTTGCAACCTAACTCGAGTAACAATGTGCCTAACTCGAGTAACTGGAAGTGAAACTCGAGTTGTCTAGATGCCATTCTACTTGAGTAACAGAAGTCTCTAACTCGAGTAAGACATCCAGGTGTATCAGATATGAAAATTCAATTCGAGCAACAACATGCATTACTCGGACAACTCAATCAAACAGAAAGCTTGAAGATAAAGCTCTTACTTGAGTAAACCACTTGTCAAACTTGAGCAAACATTTGGAGGCGAAAAGACTGACACATACAAGGTTGAAATGTCGAGATTCCAAAGGTCAGAAAAATGGCTAACTTGAGTAAACCATTGCTCTTACTCGAGTTACATGTTTCAGGAGTCATGTTCTTCAAATGGCTAACTTAAAAACATAAAGAGTTAACTCGAGTTAGAGGTTGCATCAGAGTATTAAATCTAGGGTTGTTCTATCTCACAATTGCTACATTCAATACCCTAACAGCTACCAAGAGTTGAAAAGCTATAAATAGCCCCAAGACACTTTAGAGAAGCTATTCTTAATCACTTGCAATCATCCTACAACAAAATCAAGTTTTCTCTTGCTCATATTTGCAAATCATTCACATACCTCTTAAGAGTGCTTTCACACTTTTAAATTTATTATTGTTTGAGAGTGTTTATTATTGATTTTGTTCTTCCTTGTTAATCTTATCATTGTATTTGAGAGAGGAAAAGTTTTCTTATTTGTTTAGAAAACAAAGATTGTATTGGTAGATATTTAATCTTGCACCCATTGAAGCAAGAGATTGTAGAGGTATAATCTTACACCAATTGAAGTAAGAGTTTGCATAGGTTTAATCTAGCACCCTTTGAAGCAAGAGATATAGTGGATTCAAAATCTTAAGGGGAAGCTTGAGGAGTAGACGTAAGCTAAGAAGGCTGAACTACTATACTTATTGGATTTGATTTCTCTATCCCTTTTCTCTTTATATTTATTGTTTGTGTGAATTGAATAAATTATTCTTACTTTGCTTTTGTTTATCTTGAATATTTTTATAATTGCAAAAACATTTTTAAAAACCTTTAAAAGTTAGAAATCCAGTTCACACCCCTCTTGGATTGCCATTTCGGGCCAACAATGACAATGTTTTGTAATGTAAACTTAGAGAGAACATACTATCTTGAAAATATCTATTGAAAAATAGGATTCTGCAGATTTTTAATAGTATTTGCAAAGAATGGGATTTATTCAGCAAACTTGAGATACCAATTGCAATGGTTGGAAGGGGATATCTCTAATTATAATACACTCTAGGTAATTCAAGAAGGCTTTTGGAAATATCTATGGTAGATTTCTGTTCTTACAAAAATTAAAACATTCATTTGGAAGTGTGCATTGGATGCTTTGCCAGTTCAAATTAATTTGTTTTCCCAGGGTTGTTGTGTCACGATCCATAGTCGAGCCCGTGACCGGCGTACGAGGCGAACCGTCTGTGGAAGCCCGACCCATCCCGCACAAGCCTCAGAGTATAGAACAATTATTCAAATACATTATTATTAGACAAATTAAAATCGTTTAACAAAAATAAGTTTCAAAAATAATATTTCCAAATATTAATAATAATAAAATTATTAAATAAATAAATATAATTGAAAACATTTGAACCATTTCAAATTCAATTACAGGACCATAACTTCAATAACGACTCAATCCTAGAGATTTTTGCGACATGCATTTTAGAAAATCTCGCACCATTGGCATTGGGACGTCTTACAAATTCACCTTTGGGTCTAGAAACTCGATTAGCTTATAGCCATATACCATTCACCAACACAATGGAACATTCTTCTTCCCTTTACTACTGTTATGCTTATTGTGCTAATAGAATTTACTTTGATCAAGCGGTTAAAATGCACCCGCTAGGAAATGTGATTCAAAATGACATACCAAGTCAAAACCCAATTCATTCTGAGGGCAATATCATATTCTTCCATATATAACACCTTATATTAATTGCCACTCCTGCTCATTCAAAATGATCATGCCACACTAGAACTTCGATTTAGCTAAACTATAACTATATAGAGGTGACATAGCTTTTAAAGATTTCTAGCAAATACACAGGTAGATCAACATACCCAACAGAATGTGAAACACAACCGAATGCGCAACACCAGAGTCAAACAACATACATACAAAAGTATACAAAAGTTCAACTGAGCATATACGCAAAATACACTGAAATTCACAAAACTTTAAAAGAATGCGTCCCAGCAACATGCTGAAATACACAGAGGGTCAAAGAACATATATACAGAATTATGCAAAGACATACAAAATTTATACAAGATCCTTTCAGAAATAGGTAGAAAGTTCAGGAAAAGAGAGAGTCCTGGCTGATGCCACATCTAAGGCCTAAACCGCCTGACAGATCAAATACTCTTTTTGAGACTGACTTCCTCCATCTGCGCTACCATAGCCAAAAGAAACGAGACCTCCTGGTCACCCATCCCTAAGGGATCCTGAGGTACTAGGTTGTCCTGCATGGGACTAGACAACAAGTCACTGAGGACATTCGGCTATCATATGCCCTGACTGCCTGCAAAAATATCAGTTGCATTTTGGCTTACCGCACTGCCCAAGATGTTTCCTTTCACACTTACTGCACCAAGGAATTAGGCCTCTCCTTGTGCCTCGGAGTTCTATTCTGAAACTCGATACATATGCCTGACTGTACTGCACTAACATTCTGACTATTACCATATTGCCTTTGTTGCCATGAGAAGAAGTTGTGCCTCTGCCCAAGATAACTGCTTTGACTTCGACTCCGACGGCTACTCCCTTCTCCTCCAGTCCTACTCTTTTTATAAGTTTCCTCTGAGTGCCTCTCATCAACGTATTCAATGGCCCTTGCGGCCTCAACAATCTTTTTCACTGTCTCCAGTCCAAGAGCTGCTATCAATCTAGCATACTCTGGTAACAAACTCTTTTAAAATTTGCTCGCTAATGCCATCTCATCACGACATCCCTCTAGCACATACCTACTAAGATCTCTGAACTTCTCCCCATACTCAGTCACCGTCATCCTCTGCTCCTGACGAAAATCATTAAACTCATCAGCTTTCTTATCCCTAATGCTCTACGGAAGAATAGAAAGTACCAGCTCATTCTTGAATTTGGCCCAGGAGATATCACCTCATCTCCTAAAACCTTGCCATCACACCGTTGCACGACCACCTAGAAGGAATGTTGCATATCTGACCCTCTCACCTTATCGGTGTAGTTTAGAGCACTGAAAAATACTCGAATTTAGTGATAAAATCCTATGGGTCTTCCCCCATCGTACCCTTAAATCTCGGTGGTTCGAGCTTCAAAAATCGTATCAGACAGGTACCATCATTAACCTCTGGTGTGATGATTGCAACTGTAAAAACAACTTCTGCTGGCTGAACCCCAACTACTTGACTGGAAGCAAGTTGCTCAAGGAGATCAAGGACCTGAGCAAAGCGGTAGAAAAAGATAGACTGAGCCATAGGCAGTGGCTCAGGCTGGGGTGTTGCGACCTCTGGCATATTACGTGAATTATGCTGACCAACCACTGGCTAACTGGTGGAATCGACAGATCGACGCCTAGCGGCCCCTCTATGTCTACCGTGATGTTGAAACATATCTATAGAGGATAGATAGACAGATAGAATAGATATGCAAATGTCAGAATGCAAACTATTGCCACAGTACCTAACAAAATCCCAGAAGGGCATACAGAAGCAATTACATCAGAGACATATATAGAGGCAAATTAGACGGGCTTATTAGAATACCTAAGCTCCACAACTGACTCAGACTTACGAAACTTCTATCTGATACCACCTTTGGTATCAGAGTACAGAACCATCCCAGATTTACGAAACTCTCGCTCTGATACAACCTTTGTCATGACCCATAGTCGGGCCCGTGACCAGCGTACGAGGTGGACTATTTGTGGAAGCCCGACCCATCCCACATAAGACTCAGAGTACAGAACAATTATTCAAATACATTATTATTAGACAAATTAAAATCGTTTAACAAAAATAAGTTTCAAAAATAATATTCCCAAATATTATTAATAATAAAATCATTAAATAAATAAATATAATTGAAAACATTTGAACCATTTCAAATTCAATTACAGGACTATAACCCACTACTCAGTATGTGGAGCATCTAACAGAACAAAAAGTCGAGCCCGAACAATAGGGCACTCACTGCTGGCAAAACTCTCCATTGAGCGCGGAAGATCAACAACCGCTACAAAGTACCTAAAAAGTGAAGTATAGAGATAACAAAGAGAGAAAAGGAAGGGGGTCAAACCCGATGAGGGAAAACACTTCAGACCACCTCATATGTGCCTCACAAAGACTGTTTTTTAAGCATTTCAAAATATACCACATGCGGATATAACGGTACATACGTATACACACTATATATAAAATAATAATGGTTTTAAAACCATTTTGAAATTCTTTCTATACAAGGCAGGCAATAGACAATCATCCAAATTGATTAAATAAGTTATTAAATTTACTAAGAAAGTTTACCTTCCAAAGTTTTGAATAGCCAAAATATTTCCTTCAAGAAGATTTACCAAAACTTGTCTTTATTATTTTTTTTCAAAGTATTTCAAAGAAATTTTCCCAAAGTAGCTTCATACAGGAATTTCTCCAAAGTAGCTTCAGACAAGAATTTCCCCAAAGTACTTTCAGACAAAATATTTCCAAAATATTGTTCAGACGGACTAAATATCAAACTGTGAAAGGTTAACTCGAATCATCGAATACCACTCGATTTTGTATTACCATAATGTATTACTAGATACCGCTTATGGACTTTGGGCCCAAGTTTTGGGACGAGGCCCATTGACAATTTCAATTGGGCCTATTGGGTCACACACAAGAATGATTTGGATTGGTTCACAAATATTTTCTCTCATGGTGATTAAATTATTAAGATGATTAATTTGATTAGTCATTAATAATTTTTGGTTTTATGATTTAGATCATAAATAATGTAATGGGCTTTTGATATTG
>CAODLS010696744.1:0-17000 GCA_948243855.1 Flueggea neowawraea
TTTGGTTCAGCTCCTTTGGTGGTACAAGTTTCGGTTTTTCTCACAACGTTAGGTATACTTCTTGACACCAAACTTTCTGTTTTGTACATGCATGTTCTTGGGTGGTTTCTTTTTGTTTTGGTTGGACTAATAACCTTAAAATACTCATGAAAAACCCAACAAACAAGGTATAATTATAAAAGATAGACACTGAAGGAAAAGAAAAACAAAGGGGTAACAAACAATACCTTTTGTCATCGTGGCACCTTAATTAAAATGGTGTGCTCTTCAAAATGCACTCTATGACAAATCCTAGTGGGGGCCTACTATGAATCATAAATCACACATCAAGAAAACGAAGTGTTTTCGTCTTAAAAGCTCACATCGGTTTTGTGTGTGAATCCAACTATAAATTCCCTTTTGACTTTATTACTAGGGATTGTTTAATCCTGAAGTTAAGATACACAGAAATCCAAGCTTTTACACTAATGGGTATATGAAGATGCTTGAACCTTAAAATCCCTAAAGTTCAAAATTATTCAATGTTTAAGGACAAAGTGGCATCAAAACATTGTAGCAGGTAATAGGGAAATCAAGTATGCAACACACAAAATGTAATCACAATAAATCATGAACACACAAAATGTAACAATATATGCGACCCAATTACTACATGGTCATATAGACATGAAATGCAGTACTGACCATACATGCAGAAAAGACAAAATATGCATGCAATCCATGAACTATGTGACAAACGCATAAAATATGTCACAAAATGTGAAAAATTCACTAAAAAAATTCACAAAAAATTAAAAATCACATAAAAAATAAACACAAACATAAATCCTCCTCCCTACACTTAAAATCTACATTGTCCTCAATGTAGCACAAAAGATAATATAAAAATAAATTGAGAAAGGGTTTAAGAAAGGCTTCTTTGGTGTGTCAGTGGATGTGGTGACTAATCATCAGAGTGTGACGGATGCTCAGTGAAGCAGTCTATGAACTCATCAAATCGCTTCACAAAAGTAGCTAGATACTGCAAGAGGTTCTCCATCCATTCCTGGAGGGCCTCCATCCTGGCAAAGACACAAGTCATCGGGTTGGTTTGGTGTAACTGCAGCAGCTTCTCCCACAGGTCGCAAGAATTCATATCGGTCAAATCCAGTTCGCCGTATGATTTGCATTCTGCAAAAAACCATGAAAATCCAACAACTTGACAAAAGCAGTCTCGGCCAAGACTGGTTAGCCTCAGGTAAATCAACAAGATGGCGGGTAAGATGTGTAATTATGGCTCCTAAAATCAATTGTTTCTTTTTAGTTGCCAATTGACCTACAATAAACTGGAGTTGATTTAGAAGAAAATATCTTGTGTTGACTTTAAGCCGGCATTTAGCACACCATAAGAAAACAACTCGGTGCGAGAAAAGATGTTGATACTGTCAACGGGACCGTCAAAGTTAAGAGCCAAAAACCTTTGAAAAATCTGATGCATAGGATCCCGAAGTGTGTTGGCCTTATAGACCCGAGGGTCATAAGGATTTGGATCCACTGAAAACTGGGCATAGTAATATTGGGCATTGAATTCAGAAGGAAACTCACAATAAAAAGTCAAAAATTCACCATAATGAACCTCGAATTTAGTGATCATACCAAGAGCATGACCAAAAGCAGTTACAGTCATTGACAGATACTTACCAGCTAAGTGAAATTGAACTGTGTTGGCAGTGGTAATGTCTAAATCTACACCCATATCCAACTTAAAAGTGGTATAGAATTCATAAACAAGTTCAGTATAGGTGGGCAGATTAGCTATAAGAAAGATTTGAAAGTTGACTGCACGTACAAGATTAATAAATCTCATACTAATATCAAAATACTCCAAAATAGTCACATCAACAGATCTAATTGGACAAATAGGCATGGTACTTACCTTGGCCAATTTTTCTCAGTCACACGGACTGGTGAAACCCAAGTCAGTATTATCAAAGTTGTTTCTCTGAACATGAGACCCATATTTACTGTGGCTTTTCTTCTGTCAGGGTTTTGGCATGTTAGGAGTTTCTTCTTCAAATTGTGCGGAGAGATTCACAGCAAGAGTTGGGGAAGAATGACGTTGAGAGGGCTCAGATTCGTGGATTTCCAATGATGGCGCGTCACGACTACTGAAAAAAAACAATGTCAAGATCATTATCTATGTCAGATGAGGATGAACATGATGAAAGATCCACTAGCATGTGAGGTTGAGGGTGATTGAGAAAGCATGCTAAACGCCGAGAAAGGACAGCGGCTTGCCTGGGCAGAGCACGGCTAGATGACGTGGCTTCACGGCGCGACAATGCGATGGTGACAGATTCTGGTGGTGGCAAAGCAAGTGATTGCTATTGGCCATGCCATCTGGCCTCAGACTTCTTGATAAGCATGATTGAATGTGAAGAGAATGGTGAAGAATGGAGCTTTAAGGTTGATAGTGATGGTGGGGCGACAATCGGGTTTAGAGGAAGCAAGAAGAAGATGTTGTGGCTGCGAAGTAGTGGTCCTAATTGGTGAAATTAGGGTATTAAGTTGGAGTGCAAAAGACCAAGATACCCCCAGTTTCAATTTTGTCTCTTCTACTGTGTAAAATGACGTCGTGTGGTTTGGTAGATGCGGTTGGGAGTGAAACAGCATCATCCAGTTTAAGGAGTTGCACCGCTTTTTTTGTGTGCCGTTTTGCCTAAAACGGTTGCATGCTGTGTTTTTTTTTTTTTATTACAACCCAAAATAACATCATTTTTGTGGTGATCCAACATGCACCTAAAACGTGCATGCTTCCCTCTAATGCGCTTTACATCCTTCACAACTTCTCCATACTTATTTTCTTTCACCAAAACACCATTTTCATCATCTAATTGCTCTACAAAACAAATTTAATCTCGAGACCAAGAAAAATCAAATCCTCTCAAGAAGCGCTTCTTTAACATCATATTAGCTGGACTTAGGCGATGCTCAATTGTAATAAGGTTCATAAACATAATCAACATCAACTGAACGTTGCATAAAACCTTCATCAAATGGTTTCAAACGTTTTCCATTTACTTTAAAAATCTTACCTGACTCAATGCTCTGAATATCTACAGCATCATAAGGATAAACGTGAATGACACCAAAAGGTCCAACCCTTTTCGATTTAGTCTTTCCTGCAAATAATTTCAAGGTAGAATAAAAAAGAAGTACCTTTTGACCTACCTTAAGGTTCTTGTCCATTAGTTGGCTATCATGAAAAGCTTTGGATTTTTCCTTGTAAATTGCCTCATTCTCATAGGCATGATTTATAATCTCTTTAAGCTCTTGAATTTGCAATTTCCTTTGCTGCGCAGCTTCATCAAAATTCATATTGCATTCTTTCACTGCCAATACACTCTGTGTTTAATTTCAACTGGAAGGTGAAAAGATTTTCCATACATAAGATGATAAGGAGACATACCTAGAGCTGTTTTATACACAGTCATGTGAGCCCAAACTACATCGTCTAGGCGTATGCTTCAATCCTTGCGATTTGGGTTAACATTTTTCCCAAGAAGCATTTGATAATCTGGTTGGACACTTCAGCTTTCCCATTTGTCTGTGGGTGGTAAGCAATGGAAACGCGATGTGTAACACCATATTTCTTGAATAGAGCATCCACCACTCGATTACAGAAATGAGTACCTCGATCACTAATGACTGCCTTAGGAGTGCCAAAGCTAGCAAAAAGGTTAGCCTTCAATAAATGTACAACAACTCGAGCATCATTAGTTTGGGTAGCCTTCACTTCTACCCACATTGAAACACAATCAATAGTAAGTAATATGTATTGATTACCAAAACATGATGGAAATGAACACCCATAAAATCAATACCCCAAACATCAAAAATGTTACAAAAAAGTATGGGTGTTTGGGGCATCTCATTTCTTTAGTCAATATTTCCAACCTGCTGACGACGTTCACAAGATTTACAAAAAGCATAAGAATCTAGAAACATGTCAAACCAATTCAAACCTGATTCGAGAACCTTCCTTTCTGTTTGATTAGGACCGAAGTGACCACCACAAGCTGATGAATGACAAAACTATAGAATAGAAGAGATCTCAAATGCAGGTACACACATGTGAATAATTTGATCTGAACACATCTTCCACATGTAAGGGTCATCCCAAATATAATATTAGGCATTACTCTTCAGCTTGTCCTTCTAAGATCTACTAAAACCTTCAGGAAACCCATGGTTAGTCAAGTAATTGACAATATCAGAGTACCATAAGTCTCTGCATAGTCGTGCCAAGGTGCCTAATGCAAAAAGTGTTCATAAGGGAACTCTGTAAAGATTTCAGTATTTGTCTTTGGAATGTTGGGTAGCCTACTGAGATGGTTAGCAACTAGATTTTCGGCACCCTTTTTGCCTCACTTCAATGTCAAACTCTTGTGAAAGAAAAAACCCATCGACTAAGCCTTGGTTTGGCATATTTTTAGTCATTAAGTACTTCAAAGATGCATGGTCAGAATAAACAATCACTTTAGTTCCAAGCAAATATTATCCAAATTTTTCTAAAGTAAAAATTACTGCAATGAGCTCTTTCTCAACAATAGAATAATTTGCTTGAGCGCTATCAAGTGTCTTCAAATTATAATAAATGACATGAGGATCTCTACCAGTTCTGTCTGAGTACTGCACCAACTGTATGGTTATTGGCATCACACATTAATTCAAATGGCAAGTCCCAGTCAAAGGCCTTCAGAATGGGTACAAAAGTCAAATTTTCCTTGAGTATGTCGAATGCAATCTTATAGGAATCATCAAATTCAAAGGGCACATCTTTTTGCAATAAATTACTCAAAGGCAGAGTAATTTTTCAGGAATCTTTGATGAAGCGCCTGTAAAATCCTGTATGGCCAACAAAAGAACGAACTTCCTGCACAGTTATAACATCAATTTTACCCTTATTGAGCTAAATTTCTCCTAGCATAAACTACATAACCTAGAATGATGCCTAGATCAATCATAAAATGGAAATTTTCATAATTCAACACAGGGTTAGTCTCAATGCATCTTCAAAGCACTTTCCCCAAATTTTGCAAACAAGATGTAAAAGAATCACCGTAGACACTAAAATCATCCAGAAAAAAACTCAATTATGTTCTCTACATAGTCTGAAAAGATACTTACCATTCATCTCTGGAACATTGTAGGTGCATTATAGAGATCGCATGGCATTCATCGGTATGCAAACGTACCAAAGGGACAAGTAAATGTCATCTTCTCTTAATTGTCAAGGGCCACAAGAATTTGGTGAAAACCTAAATAACCATCTAGATAGGAAAATGAGTTTTACCAGCTAAGCATTCAATCATTTGATCAATAATAGGAAGTGGAAAGTGATATTTTCTAGTTACAACATTCAACTTTCTATGATCTATGCATACACATCATCCATTTGGAACACGAGTGGGAACCAACTCACCTTGGTCATTTTTAATAACAATGATGCCAGTTTTCTTAGAAACTACCTGAGTTTGACTTACCCATTTACTGTCAGATATTGCATAAATCACACCTGCATCCAGAAGCTTAAGAACTTATTTCTTCGTAACCTCCATCATTGGCGATTCAGTCTACGTTGAGGTTACTTGTTGGGTTTACAATCACCCTCCAGTAGGATGTAATGCATGCACATAGATTGGCTCAATACCTTGATGCCTATAATTGCCCATCCAATGGCTTCTTTATTGTCTCCGGACCTAAATCAAACTTTCCACCTCTGCCTTACTAAGCTTGTTCGAAATGATGACAGGTAATGTTTCTTTGTCTCCCATGAACGCATATTTTAAGTGCTCAGGAAGGAGTTTCAGTTCTAATTCTGGTGGTTGCACAATAGAGGGAAGAAGTTTGTTATCTAAGACAGGTAACTGTAAGAACGCCACCTCTGCAGGTAGTGGTTTCAGAGCATATAGATCTTGTACTGTACAAACCAGAGCCGAGAGCATCACCCATGTTTTCTCCATTTTAGCCAACATCTATAGTGTAATACTATCAGCCAATGCAACCTGTAAAGAATCATCACCATAAAACTCCAAATACTTGTCAGTTAATGGATCATAACAATCAATTTCAAGAACAAAAGAAAAATCATTAAGGTGCCTCATAGCATCATTAATATTGAATTTGATGAATGCACCATCAAACTCCATTTTAAGTACTCCTTCGTGCACATCAATCTTTATTCTTGTGGCTTTTAGAAAAGGCCTCCCTAACAGTATCATTCTCGAATTTGGTGTTTTGTTATCCTCCATATCTAGTACATAAAAATCTGCAGTAAAAATTAGGTTGTTTACCAACACCAAAACATCCTCTACAACACCTTGAGGGAAAACACTATAACAGTCAGCCAATGTCAGTATATCACCATTCTGGTTTAAATGTCCGACATTCAATACAGAATAAATAGATAAAGACATTAAATTAGTAGATGCACCTAAATCGTACATTGCCTATTCAATTCCAACATTGCTTATCTTACAAAGGATAGTGGACATACCTGGGTCTTTCTCCTTAATAGGCATTTTCTTCTACAAGACAATAGAGACTATTTCTCCCATGTGAACTCTTTCATTACCCTTCAGTATGTTCATAACCGTGCACAACTTTTTTAGAAACTTGTAGTGTCTAGGTATCTATTTGATCGCAGTAAGCAGAGGAATATTAATCTCCACCTTCAATGTTTTCAAGACCTCTTGATCATCTAAAGCCTTATTTTTTTGCCAATCTATTGGGAAAAGGTGGCTCTTATGGGTTCACAACCATTGGCACATCTCTAGAACTCTTTGAAGCTTCAGCTTTAGTTTCAGTCACCATAACATGGTCATACTGAGGGGGTGACTTTTTTTCAGCACTAGGAATCTCCTTTACACTCCGAAAAGAAATGGCACTTGCATTCTCTCTTGGATTAATATCGCGTTGGGAAGGTAATTTCCCTTTGTTCTATAGCTTACTAATAGAAGAAGTTAATTTGCTAAGTTGATCCTTGATCTCAGAGATGCTTGTTTCTATAGTTGATTGAAATTATTGTGTAGAAAATGTCACTGATTTCACAATTTCCACCAAGCTTTGCAATCTTTCAGTCTTCGACGTTTATTGGTACTGAACATTTTTAGGAGCTATGTTTTGATTCCTTGGAGCCGAATTATTAAAGTTATTCCCATTATTCCCATACCTCAGAATTGGGTGATCCCTCCATCTTGGGTTGTATGTATTAGAATATGGATCATACTTCCTCCATGTATTATGTGCATATCCCCCCAAGGCATTGACTTCAGTAACTTCATGTTCTTGCAAATACGAACATTCATTAGTTGGGTGTTCTTGCACACCACAAATCCCATATACTTGTGCCTTCATTTTCTAAGATAATTGCTCTTCCCTAATGGCCAACTTATTCACCATGACTATTTTTTGCTGCAACAAAGAAATCATATCATCAAGCTTTAAATCAGATGGTCTAAGGCTTACCTCATTGACATGCCCAGTAGTGGATTCGGTTTTAGATCCAAATTGTTGTAAATTTGCAGCCATGACGGAAATTAATTCTTGAATCCCCCTAGGTGGTTTGCTAATGAACTCCCCACCATTTGCTGCATCTAGCATTCTACATTCCAATGGAAGGAAACCATAATAAAATATTGAATTAAGAGTTGGTCCAAAATACCATGTTATGGACAGCTTGCACAGAGCCTCTTGAATCTCTCCTAGTATTCATATAAGGTTTCAGTATCCTTTTGCGTGATATTGCAGATCTCCCTTCTCAAATCTGCAGCTTTAGAATCATGAAAGAACCTCTTAAGAAACAACCGAACCATACCAGCCCATGTATTTATTGAACTTGGCAACAAATAAAATAGCCACTCTTTAGGTCGGTCGGCCAAAGAAAAAGGGAATGCTCTATGTTTTTTTTTTTCTGGAATGCCTTGAGGAATGAAACTATAGTAGACAATGTGGAACTCCTTAAGGTGCTTCTTTGGATCCTTATTTTCCACACCATGGAACCGCGGTAGAAATTGAATAAAGCCAGATTTTAACTAAAATGGAGCACCTAAAGGTTGATACTGACTACACAATGGTTGTTGAACAATGGGCGGTGCATCTAAGTCTCTCAAAGTTTGCTCAGGTGGAGCTGCAATAGGAGCAATGAGTGGCATAGCAGGTCTACTGTTGTTTTTGTTGTCAGCCATCTCTGCCTCAATCTCATAACCAAATTCAATAAGTGTAACATTTTCAGCTGGTTCAGGTACCAAAGTCATAGAACCAGAAGCTATTGCTCTGCGTAATCTAGCTTCTGTTCTCAATTGTTTGGTAGTTTTCTCTATCTCATGATCATACAAAAGACTATCTGCAGACAAAGAAGAAACACAAATAAATAAAATTCTAAACAGTGATCCCTAACAACAACGCCAAATTTGATGGGGTATCAACCAATCAAAATAATATTAACCTGTTCAGAATAATAAAATGTAAGTAAAGTAGTGAGCAGGGTCGATCCACAGAGACCAATGGAAAATTGTTTATTTTCTGAAACAGAAGAATAAAATAAAATGACTGAAAATTTGAAATGAAGCGAAGATAAATAAAGACCTAGCTAAGGCACTTCTTCGTTCAATCCAATCAGTTGACCACAGACACGAAAGATCAGTATAAAACGTTCAAATAGACAGAGTTATAGTTAACAGTGATGCACTCAATTAATCAATCCCTTCTTATCTGTTCGATAGCCCCGAGACGCCCTAACAAGGTTTAATCTATGACAGTAATACGAATTAAAGGGATCTCTATCCTAGCCAGTGAACTGGAAATGCTATGATTCATTTAAGCTAGATTATTCAGTCACATTACATGAATAACGTTCAGCAACATTCATCCAAGTTATTCGTTACCTATATTAGGACTAATGTGATGCACTATCAATCCTCAATAGCAGTATATTATTTCAATCAACCAACTAATTGACCCTTGTCAATCTATCAATCAGAATAATAATAAAGAATTGAAGCATAGGAACTAAATAAATAATTAAAATGCTTTATAACAATTAAAATAAAAATCTCACAACATCAATGGATTGAACTTCAAAATACCTGAACTAGAAAGGTGATTAGTTACACATATTAGAAGGGAGGAAGTATAAAATTGGAAGAGCGATGGCTGCCCTAGAATGTGCATGAGTGATAATGGGAGAAAAGATAGAGAGCCGCCAATCACATAAACAATATATATATATATATATATATATATATATGTGTGTGTGTTCTAATTAGGAAAATCTAATTCCTCCCCTAAAATAACTAAAAACAACAACAACAAAAACAATAATAATAATAATAATGTTAATTGTCTTGATCCAACAGCAAAACCGAGCTAGCAGCCCCTTAAGACATACAAGAGGCTCTAAAAACATGGCCCAAAAGTCCAGAACACGGCCCAATGCACAGCGATCAAACTTGGTCAACGCGTCTACCACGACATGGTCACACAGAAATGCAGTTTTCGCCTAAAATGCACAGAAACAGCTCCAATCCTTCATGTTTCACCAATATTCCACCTAAAACACCAACTAACCAACAAGACATAAAAATACACGCATAACAATGATTTATATCACAAAATAGACGTAAAATGCAATGTAAATTATGCATGAAATGCAACCTATCACCTTTGTAGAGCTTTGTAGACTGTCGTAGAGGTTTTGGAGCCCTTTGAAGACTATAGACTTTTTATAGTCATTTGAAGACTATTGCATACCTTTCTAGACTTTTGAAGACCTTTTGTGGACCTTTAAAGACCTTACGA
This sequence comes from Flueggea neowawraea, assembly GCA_948243855.1. NCBI lineage: Eukaryota > Viridiplantae > Streptophyta > Magnoliopsida > Malpighiales > Phyllanthaceae > Flueggea > Flueggea neowawraea. Next base: position 9,841 of record CAODLS010696744.1, read on the forward strand.
GAACCATTGTAGACTTTTGAACACCAAATTAATTACCATTAAATAAATTAAAATTTGTAAATATATATACAAATAATTGAGCTTAATTTAAAAAACCTATTACACCGAAAATTCATTCAATCAAATTTCTTATAAGAAAATCTGTGACTTCTGAAGACCTTTGAATATCCTTGAACACCTTTGATTGAAGACCTTTGAAAACTTTTGAAGACCATTATAAACATTATTAATTCGCGAGAAATCGCGATATTTTTGCAGACGTTTCATGAGAAATTAATTTTTCCACGAAAAAATAATTTCTGGCAAAAATATCTCAATTTATCTCGAATATGGTATTTGTCAAATTCAGTTTTTCTTTTTTGCCATTTTTCAAAATTGAAATTTTTGATGGGATTTGTCAAACTCGGAATTTATCTTTATAATAAAAGTGTGACTTTCCTTTTTGTGTGGGCTTTGACTAGAATTAGCCTAATTATTAGTGGGCCTGAGTTATCATTCGACTTGGCACAATGGGCCCGAGTCGTATATTTTGCACCAAATGATAAATGCCCCAACATTTTTATAGTTTGAGTAAAACTGTGAACACCGATAAAAAAAAATCCAAAACATCCTTTTGCGATTTCCTGAAATTTTTGAGTGAAGATCTCTTGGAAGATTTTTGAGCTCCTATGAAAATTTGTTTGACCAAGGGTGCCTCGGAGAGATCTGTCTCATGCGTGAGCCTAGTGAATGAGCACATAAATAGGCCTGACACCACATCTTTACCCAAAATCTCAAGGCAATGGGATATGGGCCCACACCACTTATAAGTCTTTTACACACACCATAACTTTCCAATGTGGGACAATTAACTATTCACACTTACTTCCTAACAATCTCCCCCTTAAGTGTGAATCTCTTTCACATCAGGTTTAGGTTTGCTCCTTTGCAACGAAACCACTCCAAGTATTGTGGAATTTCCTTGGGTCTCCTCGAGTACTAATGTCGAATTTTAACCCAACAACACTTTACATGACTCCACCGATCTACGAGTTGGCCCCACTCACACTAGACACTCCATAAGGGCTTTTGTAGTCAACACAACTCTTTACCGTTCTCCTCTTCGCTCATCACCACGGTATCACCAAGAGCTTTTCCCATGACTCCACCCATCCGTCTGTGAGCTTTTTCAACCGCTAATATATTAGTTTGGGGCTACACCAGTCAATGCAGCTCTTTACTATATTACTGTGCTCATCCCAAACCACCAATGCATTATACTTGTCCTTGTCCGCGTCCCATGGCTCTGACACCACTTGTTGGGCCCGAAGGCCCTCGGGGAGATCCGCCTCACTTGTGGGCCTAGTGAAGGAGCAAACAAATTGGCCTAACACCACATCTTTACCCAAAACATTAAGGCAATGGGTTATGGGTCCACACCACTTATAAGTCCTTCATCCACACCATAACTTTTCAATGTGGGATAATTAACTATTCACACTTGCTTCCTAACAAAATTACTCTGATAGAATGAGAAGAGAGTCAAAGGCACCACTGCATGTTGTAGTGGCTATTCAAAACATAAAGTTAGAGGACCTATAACTTCTTAACTCGAAAAATACTATTTTTAACCCTATCAACAACCATTCAAGTCCATAAACCAACCATCAAGCTTCAAACAAAAAGCTGAAACCACAACCAACTACCATTTTAAGTTTCAAACCCAAAATTCAATTCAAAATTAAACTAGTCCTATAATTCAACCAACCAATACAAAACCAAAACCTACCTTTTTAACCAAACCAAACTACCATGTTGAACCAACCAAATAAGAACTCAAACCACTCATCATCTTCTTCAAAACAAATCAAAGACAAAAAACGATCACCTTTTTGTTTATTGTCACCGTCAACCACAATACCTATTGTACTGTCCACACCGTTGACTACACACCTAGCATCGTCCCTCAATCGTCGCACTAGAAGATTTAATCGGTGTCAAGCTACTTCTTGTTATTTTAGTTCATTGCATGTCCAATATAATTCGCGTCATTCAAAGGAATTTGTGTAGTTGTCGGCTATAAAATCCCGTCCATTTTGGTTAGGAGTTCTGTATACTTTCGATCGAGTCTGATTTGACCTTGAAGGTAATCGGACGTAATTGTTGAGGATTAGGAGTCATCGAACCTCGAGGGAAGTTTGGTGCATGTGGGGAAATGAGAGACATCGAGTATGTGATGAGAGAGTGAACAACATACGTAGCACGTTGTGCAAGACACACGTTGTCTGAAAAAGCAGCATGACGTACGTTATCTGGAATGAGGATGACCAATGTATGTTATATGACCATGACGTACATTGAGGTGTGTTTATTTGAAACCTGTAGATACTGGAAGCATTACCACGTACGTTGTCACTATGTATGACGCACGTTGCCTCTACAATGCATAAAACGGGCCGAAACACGCCATTCCGTCATTTTTCTCTTAATTTCTTTCTCAACTTGTTTGAATCTTTCCACATTGGTTCCCCAATGTGCCTAGCCCACTTCTGAGGTAAGATCAACTCATTTTCTTCCATTTAAACATCATTTTAAGCTTTGATTCTTGCATGCATATGTTGGGCTGAAATCCATCTAGGTTCTTATTTGTGATGCTTCTAAGTTATTTGATGTTAGACGAGGTTAGAATAAGTGTTATGGGACTTGTAGGAACGTGATTTAAGCTTTGAATCAAGAGATTTGGTGTGTTTTTTGAGAAGCTAGGGTTTGGCTCGAATTTTGCCAAATTGTGGAAAATCTGTTGATTTTTGGTGAAATCTGAGTTCAAATTCGTGTTCAGAGGACAAATTTGAGTGGGAATGGGTGTCTGATTTTATCGGGTAGTGAGCGGAACGCGATTGTGACGTTTTTGTAAATATTTTCTCGGCATGGCAGCATTAGGGCATTTTTGCAAATACTTTTTATCGTAGATAGAATTGTGAATTTTAGAGATTTTGAGGATAAAATATGATTTTTGGGATCATAGGGACTGACTTGTAATTTTTACGACTCCAGACTAAATTCGTGTTTTCTGAGAGTTCGGGGTCGACTTTGTGGATTCTGACTTATGAATTATGAGTCAGTAATCTCAAAGTACCTCGGGAACAGTTTCATGAATTGTTGAGTCTCGGAGACTAAAATGTAATTTTACATCGATCGGGGACCAAACTATAATTTTACGTAGATTTTGGATTTTGACTTGGAAGTGATAGATTCACTTTCAGATTATATTTTGGGCGAATTCGAGAGTATGCATTTCCATTTTCATATCATGCATTTGAGTATTTTCCACAGTACCACGTTGTGATTATTGTGATGCGCTATATGTACAGCTTCTTGTCATTGCCAGCGAGATCTGCCATCGACGAGTGGACTTGACTGGTGCTTTGGCTTGGATTGCCAGGTGAGTGAATAGCAGCTTCAGACACATTGGTTGTGTCTCAAACTCTATTTACTTGTTTTTGATGTGTTGGATATATGTATCCGAAAATGACTAATCTAAAGGATTGATTGAGATAAAAATGGTTATTTGTGAAATAATCGTATTTGGATTTGAAATGGTATATATGTATTATATATCAATGATATGATTTAAAGTGTTGAATGGCATGATATGATTTTTGTACTATACGATAGTACGTTTTGGTTTTCGATGTATGGACACCTGTGCTACTAGGTATGTAGCCTTTAGTATACCAGTGTCTGATACAACCCAGCTACCAGGGTTGTCGGTAGCCATGTTGCCCCAATCAGGCACATGATCTGTTATGGTGGAGGTGATTCCCCATCGATATGGCTGGTCCATATGTTTCGTGATAGTTAGCAGAGTTCATATCACGTTTGTTTAGTCCCTTATCACCTGTGTATGTTTTGACATGAAAATAATGATTTAAAATCTTAAATGATTTTAATACGTCTTCGTGGATATTGTTTGTTGTGATTGTAAATGGTTTCGAAATGGACTTTTGAATGGCTATTATTGTATAGCGTGTATATTTATATATACTATGAATACTGCTTGTGGTATTTGCGAACTGTTTTCAAAACAGAATCTGTAAGGCACGCATGAGGTGCTCTGAAGTGTTATTCCCCATTGGGATTCACCCTCGTTTTATTTTCTGTTGTAGATGATTCTATCTTCCAGGTGCATAGATTTTAGCTTCGGCATTTATTTCGCATCTTGGACATCCGTAAGGATACGTTTTGGTTAGTAATGCCTATTATTCGGGCTTCTATTATTTTGTAGAGCTCCGTACCTGATATATTGTGGGTTGTTGGGTTGTATGTATGCTTTGATATATTTATTGTATTTGATTTTACCAGAGTATATGGTTTGTATACGTTTGGTTTATATTTTTATATATTGAGTTATATATAAACTGTTTTAATCTATAAAATATTTTTTCCAATAAATGTTTTGGAAATTAAATGATGGGTAGAATTTCTGAATCTCTGGAAGGCTTGTGCAGGATGGGCCGGGCTTCCATAGACGGTCTGTCTCGTACACCGGTCATGGTCTCGGGAATAGGTCGTGACAAAGGTGGTTTCAGAGCATTAGGTTTCATATAGTTTGGATCTGGTGTGGAGCTTAGGTATCTTTGATCGAATTAGTGTGATTTTCTTTTGTGCATTCTTTGATCTCTGGCTCGGTATTGTGGCAACCACTTCCATATTGATATTGCATACGCGATTTGTTGTTGTAGATATGGATCATCCGCGTAGTAGAGGTCGTGGGAGACCTAGACACAAGCTTGTAAATGCTGCTGAATATTTTGTAGCCGACCAGTATGAGGCGGCTAGTTTACCTGAGGTTGCGGCACCACAGCCATAGTGAGCGCCTGTTCGTCAGGCATATGGCTGCTAGAGGCCATACTGTTTCACCTATTGCGTTACCACCATTACATCCACTTCAGCCTGAGGCAGTTGCAATACCTGCACATGTGACAATTCCCACAGCATCTCAGTTTGATGCTGAGTCTCAACTTGCGAGGTTTATGAAACTTTCTCCGCCTAGATTTTGGGGTAGACTGGAGGAGGACCCTCAGGACTTCACATTTACATTGGAGCAGTATTTTGAGGCCATAGAGCTTACAGATGACACTGCGAGAATGAGGTTGGCTTTCTTTCTACTGGATGGATGAGCTGCCAGATGGTGGAAGGACCAGAGGTCATGTAGAATATTCACATGGGAGGAGTTCAAGGATGAGCTCACTTTATCTGTTCTTCCTCCGAGTGAAAGGGACAGAAAACTAGACCAGTTTAGTGAATTTCATCACGAACTAGGTATGTCCGTCAGTGAGTATGAGGACAGGTTCCGAGAGTTGATTCGATATACTCCTATTGAGGCTCGTGGTGAGGAAGCATTGGCTAGGAAATTTCTAAATGGGTTTCTCCTAAAGATCAGGAGGATAATGGGAACTCAGAGATTGTCTACTGTATCGCAGATATTCAAGGCTGCGAGGGGTATGGAATACCAAGATGATAGACAGCCTAGAGAGCCCAATAGGGCAAAGACTGATAGTTCATCAGGTGGCCATCAGAGCCAGGGATATAGTGAGATGTCAGAGTATAGACATAGACGTTCCTCTGGAGGACAAGGCCAGAGGCAGGGACATGTATCCTAGAGTGCTAGTGTAGCACAACCAGCGAGGCATGCTGGAGGACAGAGTTTTGGAGGTTCACGTCCGCTTTGTGAGACGTGTCGGAGTAGACATTCAGGGGCTTGTAGTAGGACAACATGCCTTTGTTTTTGTTGTAGACAGCTAGGGCATAAAGTGGTTGAGTGTCCTATGAGGAGTGGTACAGTATCACAGACTGTACATTCAGCGATCCGAGGTACAGGCAGTGGCGCAGCAGTTTTTGAGAGTCGTAGCCAGACTGGACCGGGTACAGATCGGATAGAGCAGTTCTGCTACTGAAGGGCAGGCTCAAGTGTACCATTTGACTCGTCAGGAGGCGCAGACCTCCAATGCCGCAGTTACTGGTATGCTTTTCATTTCTGATACTCCTGCATATGTATTATTTGATACAGGTGCATCACATTCGTTTATCACTCCGTATTTTTTCGAACGATCGAGATTAGTGGTACGTCAGTTAGACAAGTTGCTAGAGGTTTCATCACCTTTGGGCAGTAAGTTAGTGACTGATTCTGGAGTTCGTGATTGCATGATCTTGTTTGACGAGCATGAGTTGATAGTTGACCTCATCTTACTAGATGTGGGTCACTTCGAAGTAATCCTTGGTATGGATTGGCTTTCAAAGTGGAATGCTACTCTGGATTGCTTTGCCAAGAGAGTATGTTTTCGACCGCCTAGTCAGACAGAGTTCTGTTATCAGGGCGAGCGAGACAGCGTTTTTCGGGGTTATTTGTTAGCTGCTAGAGCGGAGTGAATGATTCGCCAAGGTTGTGAGGCGTATCTAGCTTTTGTATTGACTGAGTCCGCAGGACCAGAGTTGGGAGTGGATGACGTACTGATAGCTCGAGAGTTCTCAGATGTGTTTCTTGAGGAGTTACCGGGACTTTCACCTGAACACAAGATTGAGTTCGCGATAGAGGTACATCCTGGTACCGACCCGATATCGATTCCACCGTATCGGATGACACCACCTGAGTTAAAGGAACTGGAGACCCAGTTGCGAGAATTGTTGGACAAGGGATTTGTTCGACCAAGTGTTTCACCATAGGGTGCTCCAGTATTATGTGTAAAGAAGAATGACGGTAGTCTTCGTATGTGTATTGACTATCGCCAATTCAATAGGGTGACAGTTAAGAACAAATATCCACTTCCAAGGATATATGACATATTTGAACAGTTGCAGGGAGTGCAGTGGTTTTCTAAGATCGACTTGAGGTCGGGATATCACCAGTTGTAGATTAGAGGGGAGGATATTCCCAAGACAACTTTAAGAGGCATGAATAAAATTATCTAACACATGACTTAGAATTAGCAGCGGTTGTGTTTGCACTCAAGATTTGGAGGCATTACTTGTACAGAGAGATTTTTGAGATCTTCAAAGATCATAAGAGTTTGAAGTACATTTTTTGGTAGAGAGACCTGAACTTGAGGCAGAGACGTTGGTTGGAATTGCCAAAGTATTATGATTGTACTATATCATATCATCCTGGAAAGGCTAACGTCGTA
>CAODLS010696881.1:0-13467 GCA_948243855.1 Flueggea neowawraea
AAAATTGGCAATGGGCCCTGTCCCAAAAATTTGGGCCCAAAGTCCATAAGTGGTATCTAGTAATACATTATGGCGACCCAAAATCGAGTGGATGTCAGCGATCCAAGTTAACCTTTCACAATCTGATATTTAGTCATTTTGTCTCATGATATCCCATTTAAGCATAAGGCATCGTCATATGTCAACCTTATATTGCTTAACATATTTCTTGATCCCAAGTAGGTTGATATAAGAAATAACATTGATAAACCCCTTTATCAAATCATTCGAGTATGCATACATTCCATCAATCTTACTCATCAAGTGGCCAAGAGATATCACTTAGAACATAGATACACGTTAGTGAACATGTATTGGACTGACCCGCTATGAAAGCACTTCATGGATGAATGTCACAAGTAGCTTTCATGCAGCGGTGATATTTGAGTCCTCTGACTGAAACTCACTATAGACTCCTACATGAGAAATCACATGTTTTAACTTAGTCAAACGTTATCCGTAATATGATGACAATAAAAGCTATGATTGGATATGTCATGAATCTTTTAGAGGAGTGATAGTGAGAGTGACGAATTTGTTTATCTTACGAAGAGTAATATCTTTAGGCTACTTGATGAGTAGGATTGATGGAATATATGCATACTTGAATGAATTGATAAAGACTTATCAATGTCATTTGTTAGATCAATCTACTTGGGAGCAATAAATACATCAAACTATATAAGGTTGACTCGGATCACCGACATCCACTCGATTTTGGGTTGTCATAATATATTACTAGATACTGCTTATGGACTATGGGCTTAAGTTTTGGGACAATGCACATTGCCAATTTTGAGTGGGCCTATTGGGTCGTACACAAGAATGAGTTGGATTGGTTCACAAATATTCTCTCTTATGGTAATTGAATTATTAAGATAATTAATTTGATTAATTATTTATAATTCAGAATTTTATGATCTATATCATAAATATAATATTAGATATTATCCATTAATGTAATGAGCTTTTAATATAAATAACTTATTAGTAGATTAACTATGCTTGGGTTTATTCTTATGCGTGACATAATAATTTGACCCAAATGTACTAGTAAGAGAGTGATATATTTAATGATAATGTATTAAGTAATTAAAAGTCCAATGACATTAAAAATCCATTAAGAAATTTGGCTATTTATATGCTTGGTTGACTAGGTCAAATGTTGACTAAGTCTTATTTAATCAAGTTGATTAATTACTTAATAAAAAATGAGTCTTAATACTTGTATGACAAGGAGATTAAACCTTAGCATATATTAGAGTAAAAATTCGGCATACATATATATTAAATAGAAATTTATTTTTTTATTCATGAAATAAATAAATAAGAGTCTTAGTATGACTAAGTAATCATAATACTTGTAGGACAAGTGGAGAGAAATCTAATACACTTAAAGTAGGATTTCATACACCTCTCTCTCTATATATATATATTAAGGGTGGCTGAATTTTCTAGTGCTTCATTCTAGTGTTGGCCTAATTTTATAGAACAATAAAAGAGAGAAAATATTTGTGAGTTATGGAATAGAGATTCTTCGTGCTAGTACACACAATTAGTCCAAGGGAGTTCGTTCGTGTGGATACCTCTAGACACTTTCGCGCAAAGGCAACGTGAGAGATAGTGGATTCGAGTTTTGAGACACTAAAAGCTACATCAACATTCATTGCCATTCACAAATCGAACTTTGATTTGAAGGTAAAATCACTAATCCTAATCATTTATATTGATATGCATGGATCCTTAGTGGAATTCTAGGATACATTTTTATTGTTTTTCTGTTGCGTTATCCTTGTATAAATGTCATATTTTAGTAACAAATTCCAGCAGTACTAACACACGTATTATGGGTACAACCCATCACAGTAATAAGTGACACAGTCACTCATGTTTTCTATACCTAGTACAATTTATGGTATTAGTGGTAACACCACATCACATGTTTAGTTCCACTATCTCGTTATATTATATATAGAGTATATAATATTATTTGATAAATTCGCCTGATCGTATGTTATTTGCCTTGATCGTAAACGTTTTGAAATGTTTTAGAAGGCATTACTTATGATAGAATGTATATGATACTATTTATATGTGCTTGTAATATTTTTAAACTGTTTTCAAAATGTCGTTGTGATGCATGTATGAGGCAATTTAGAGTGTCATCCATCACTGAGATTTATCTCACCCCTCCCTTAATATTTTTCAGGCATATTTTGGCAACAGACGAATGTACTGTACCTATTGCTCAGTGAGGCATTCCTTTTGGTTGTGAGTGCCTTTTTGATCGGGCTTTGTATATGTTACAGTAGAGCTCCATATCGAAATGTTGATGGATTTTGGGTTTCATTTTGTTGTCGGTATTGTATATTCATGTTAAATATTTTACTGATTTATTTTTAAGTTTTGTTTATATTTATTTTGTATATTCTTATACTTTTATATAAAATTACGTTTTAACTTAAATCTTCCTATTTTTAATAATGAATTGAAAATGAACATGTTGGTTAGTATGATTGTTTTACTGAGGCTTGTGCGAGATGAATCAGGCTCTCATAGACGGTTCAATTCATACGTCGGTCATGGTCCGACTTTGGGTCATGCCATTATCCTTTTAATAGAATAAAATGTCATAAATTTACTTCTTCTTTGACTACTTTTCTATGCCAATTGTATGCTTAAATTGTGGGTGGTATTTATTAAAAACTGAAATAATATATTTATTATTTAAATATATTTATTATTTAAAAAAATGCTTTTTTATAATAAACTTATCAATCTATATATTATCTATTTGTGTTATTTATTATACAATTTACCTTAAATAAATACTAATATTCATTGTCAACATGTTCATTAAAGCTAAAATATTAGTTTTTAATAGATTTTATTTAAATAAAAAATAATAATCAAAACGATAAAACTTCATTAATATTTTAATCATAGTGTCGTTGATTCTAAATTTTTAAAAGATATTTTATTTTAAAAGATGAAGATAGTTTTCTTTTTCTTTTTTTTTTGGAAACTAAAAAACGAAAGTAGTATAAAATTAAATAAAGAAAAGATAGCTAGCTTTTACTTTTTTTTAATGAAAAGCTAGAGGGTAAGGAATCAGTGGTGCACCATAGCATCCCAACTAGATTGACACCCTAATAACACCTGTATCATCTTCCTGAGCTTCTAAGTATTATTAAAGCAAAAGAAAATCAATACAAAATGTTTGAAAGGACAAAGGAGCTATAGAAAGCGGTAGCATTCCCTTGAAGAGAAATCATCATAAACAAAACTGTTACAAAAATCTGGATAACTGGGCCACCACTGTAAGCCGTCATGTCGTGCTCTATAGTTAGCAAGAACATCTGCCATCTTGTTTCCCTCCCTGTATATATGCGATACTACTAGTGACATATGATAAAGAATGTGAAGACAAGTTGCCCACTCAATCCGACAACACCAAGGCACCTCTGAAGACCTCAATTTGAACAGATTAACAATGAAAGTGGAGTCACTCTGTAGCTAAACATTGGGCCATCCACGTTATGAGACGATCTTGATAGCAAAAATGGCAGCCTTTAGTTCGGCAATAACAACAAAAGACTCACCAGTAGGAAAAACAAAAGATCCCTTGGAAAAGCCCCTAGCATTTCGAAAAATTCCACCCGCACCTAAAGGGCCTGGAACTCTAAGCGCGAAACCATCAATATTGACTTTAACCTTACTTGTTTGTATATTGAATATTGTTATTATCTATAAGCATCATAATACATGACCCATACAATAACTTATCTTATCATGAATTGACCAATAATTTTGTATCGATTTAATTTTCGCCTCACGGCTCTTCATTAATTTGATATCAAATCAAAATTGCCGTATCCATCTATAAGTTTCCCTAAAAGTTAGCTTACACAAGGGAAGAACCTACACTATGTACTAGAGTCCACTTCAATGAAATGTCAATTCAATGACACTTCGATTATCATCAATGAAATACAATTTTGGTCACCATCAAATTTTGTCACCATCTTCTTTCAACTATGTATGTGGACGATGGCTTCAAATTTCATATTCTCTCACCCAATTCATATTTTTGTTTTACAAGGAACAACATGACAGCTTCTCAATTTAATTAATCACCACACTTGTCACCTCATTGTTCATATGCACAATCAATCCACTATAGCCAACTAGATTATATAATCCAAAAAAATCATTCAATTCGTGTATTTTCTTTTATTTTTTTATAATTTGTTTGATTTGAGTTATAGTATATGAATTGGTCATCGTTATGCTATTCAGTTTTAGATGCTCGTAAAAAAGACAGTTGATGATTATTTGTAATATCAATCAGTATCAGGAAAAACAGACGATAGAATAATGCAGAAATAGACAATAGCAATCACAAATTTACATGGTTCGGTCAATCAACCTACGTCCACGAGCAGATAGCTAGTAATTCTATTATTCTGAGTCAAGACCAGCCAAAAGGCTTGCAACGACGTCCAAATGCTTACAAAATTGTTCCCAAGCCACCTTATATATGTTTATAAGGAATACAAGTCAAAATAACTCATCTCAAACCCTAAATCACGTCTTAAACCCTCCATAATTGAAGACACGGTCACAAGGGAGTAAGACAATGGCGGAATCTTGAAGACACTGACAAATCCGCACGTCCATGAGAAGATTCAGTAAATTTGTGCATTACACGGTCTGGGACACGGTCGTGTCCTTCATTGTTTTGTCCAAAACACACCAATTCGTCCCAAATCATCTCCAATCACATTCCTTCCCATCTTGACTTGATCAGACAACAACGTGGCTTCACCAATCTTCAAAATTCAATTCAATCTCAACAATCAGTTATTGCAGCCATAACTTTTATTAACTACACATTATTTATATGTTTTTTGAAACATTATTGATATGCGATTTTTTTTAATTAAGATAATCAATTTTATGCCTCTTATTAAAAGTTTGCATTGAGCCATTATCTTATCGATATCACGTAGATACATTAAATTAATGAAAATAAATACAAATGTTTTTTCATTAATTTAGAAAGATTAATTTAATAAAAATGAATATTTTTATTTATGATTTTTAATTATATATAATTTCATTGTTTTTTTCATATAAATACAATTTTTTTTAAATCCCGTAAATCTTGGGCGTCTATAACTAGTTAAATACTATAAGCTAAACCAACTTGAACAAGCGTGTTCTTGAATTTTTTTGCCTCCACTTGATTTTGAAACCATCAACTCGAGTGGTCGGTAATTAATAAACTCTCCTCTTTGTTTTTTTTCCCCTTAATTTGTTTTGACCTAAAATTCGAGATATAATTGGCTCAAACTCATTGGTTGGATAGACATGTTCTTTTTCTCATGTTATCATAACTTGCCAAAGTAATACTATAGCATTAGCTAATCTTATGATGAATTCGTGCAAATTTAAAAAAGAATGAAGACATAGATTAATCGTGATTAAGAAGGTCAATTTTGTGGATGACACCAACTTTGCATTAATCGGTCGGATTAGTGCATAATTAGGCTGATGGGACCCTATGTTCTAGCATTATTAAAGCTATTCGACAATGACCATGTAACATTTGACAAATAACTTATTAATACGTTGATTACATTTTTTAATGAAGAAAAACAAGAGTTAAAAAATGGTATCTCTTTGGGGGATACTTGGAATTGTCAAAGGGCGAATTAAGTACTTTTTTTCCTTTGCATTGACACATACCTAAAAACTGGTTTAGTTGAGTGGTGCGTTTCACATTGGAATCAAAAATTAAAAAAAAAAATGAATCTCCTTCGCCAAAACAGCAAGCAATAAATTAAATAATAGAATTTTTCTTTGCTTGAATTACCAGAAATTTAGACTATGTTTAGTTTGGAAAATAGTTTTCTATTTTTTATTTTCTGTTTTGTTTCTATTTTATGAAAATTGAAAACATTTAGAAAAAATATTTGCTAATGAAAAAATTTTTGAACAAATTTTTTATTTTTCCATCTCTATTTTTTAATTTTTTTAGAAAACAATAAAAAATTTTCTCAACTAAACAACTCCTTAAGTTTCATATTGGTTTTACAATTTGTAAGTACTTAATTAATTATGAGAGCTGAAAAGTCGTATGGAAAAAAATACTTCAGCCGTAAAAGCGTTAATTACCATTTGAGTTATCTTATTAAATTTTTTATTTAGCCTCCCTCTCCCATCAATATATACTATCGTTTTCTGTTTCTATCTAGAGTTGGATTTCGTTGGAGGCAAAACACCAAAAAGAAAATTAAATGCTACTGTTAAGAGGCAACCAACAACATTAAAATAGGCTCATGTCTACTTCTTATGAATGACAGAATGAGAATATTATTATTATTATTATTATTATTATTATTACATATATATATATATATATATATATATGTGAACAATAAAACTAGATAGAGCAACTTCAATGCATTTGTCCCCTTGTTATAAGGTATATAATCATACATCAATTTCAAAGTGGGTCATATTCTTTTCTTTAATTTTTCCTCTTCTATCAGTTCCAATAGACAGATAGATGCACATCGCTACAAATACTAAATTTTGTACAAAATGCTTCTCAATTGATACAAATAATGCCTCCTTTTCATCGTCACGTACACACCACTCACCCCTCCAAACTTATGCCTCCGATGTGATATTATTGACTCTTAAACCAATATGCCATTTTCTTTTCTTAAGGGCTTTCAAAATGGAGAAACTAACCAAACCAATTTGAGAGATCAATTGACAAATGACAGTAGGTTATAATTTTTGGTTTTGATCCAATAATCAAATACGGCATGGTCATGAGAGTTAGGATTTTTTGTCATGTACCGTTCCTCTTAAAATTTTTTGATAAAAAAATGTTTGTTTTATAGTCGTATCCACATGATTAATCCCAATAATTCTTAGAGGTATAAAGACTGACTCAAAAGGATTATTATTTCAAGCGCTCGAGGTTATGATCTTGTGCAGAATCTTCAATCCCAAAAATACGTATTATATGCGTTGCCATTTGGGCTACCCATTAAATTTTATTGTACATACTTTAAAAATAAGTGTTATTTTCTATATTTTTTTCATTATACAATCCACTCAATTGATAACATGTTTGTGCTATCTAATTGGCAAAAACAAACATCTTAAATCAAAATCAAACTAGTAAGTTAAACTGGTATATTAATGTGCCGAATGAAGTAAACAACCCTAAATTTCTTTTGTGTCAATTTAGGTTGTCCATATTGGTAATAAAGACCAAGTTGGAAAATAGAGAAGAGGTGGACCAAGGCAAAGGCAATGGAGAGAACCAAAGCATAAAATATGGATCCAATGAAAGAGGCAAGGAATGGGGGCCATGACGGGAACCCTAACTTTCTTCCCTTGTGAAAGGGGGCACTCATCTTCATCATCAATCCATCATCATCATCAATCTTACAAGTTACAATCAATTTTGTTGCTTATCCTTTTCTTTCTCTTCTTTTTTGTTTTCTCTTCTCTCATTAATACCTTTTTTTCTTTCTCACTTTACTTGATGGCCCCACTTAAGCATATCACAAGCCAATTGAGTAGGGGTTGGTCAAACTCAACTTAGGTGAGCCTAAAGTCTTGCATTTTTTAACAAATGTATGATACATAGCTTCATGACATATAACTTCAAATACCATATAGGTCATTGTGTTCCACACTTAATGCTTAATAGCATTCAACAACTTTTATGATGCCAATTGAAAGGAGAAAAAAAAATCTCTATATCTTTGAAATTAAAATATTAACGATTTCTGATTTCTTAATATCTTTTAGTCTATTATGTTATTTAAACTAAATAACTGAAATAATGATCAATGACAAGAACAATTTACCTTTTGAGGCTCTAAGAATCAAGAACCCACAAAAGAAAAAGAGATGGGAATAAACCATTATTCACCTAGAAATCATATGTTATACAAATATGAAACTTTTCTATCCTTTATGTAGGAATTTCAATGACCTGCCATGGGTCTACTTTACTTAGATGGATTTTGTTGTGGAGTGGAGTAAGGCTAAAGATAAAGACATTATATTGTTTATTACATTTTTTAATCTATAAATCCTCCCCACCACTATCAATGAAACATTAAAAAGAGACACTAATTATATTTCTTTCTTTTAAAAAAAAGAACACAAAAAAGTATATAAAAGATGGGGAAAGTGTTAGACTATTCTTTCTCCTTTCTTTTTTAGGGTTTGACAGATTGGAATGTAAGTGTAAACATCATTTCCCCCACTATTACATTATCCATGTGGAGATGACCATCAAGTCTCACTCACTCACCCCATTAATGGGACCTTGGAGATTGTGGTTGCTAACCCAACTCCTCTATTGTTTGCATAATCATTTGTTCTTGCATTACTTTTAATCTCTCATTCTCTCTCTATCACTTTCAAATATTATCATTTAGGGCACTATAAAGTCTAAAAATGTTGCAAAAATATTATTGTTCTTTCTTGTCTTCATTAGCCACCACCAAAAAGCTACCCACTAAAAACATGTATCAATGTAGGCTTTGCTTGAGCCATGTTTAGTGGGGAAACATGACAATGGATTTTCAATGTGGATGGATAGGATGAAGAGACATTTTGATTGGATTTAATTAAGTGTGGATTGAATTATAATTAAAAAAGTGATTCCAATCTAATGATGATATCTATCAAGAACGAAGTTAGATCAACTTACACTATTTTAAAAATCTATCTTTTCCTTTTCTTTTTGACAAAGACTTGAGAGCTTGGGGTTGAAGTTTTTAGCATTACATAGAATCAACTAACATTTTGTGTACCAATAAATATGAAGGAAACATCAATAATGTTGCCATCATCAACATTACAATGCACAGAGTTGGGGATGTGTTTGGGCCTACCAATAATGGACCATAATTACTTATCTTAAATTTGGATCCTTTTTGGATTATCATGGTACCTAATTAATTTAAAGGGTCTATCCAATAATAGTTTAGATGCAATTTTATTTATTTTTTCTTTTTTGATAGTGAAAGGAAACCCTACTATTTTGTAATAGGTGAAGTTGACTAACTAGCTCTTTTAATTTAATTTGATTTGATACTATTTATGGTATGTCTAATCCATGAATTGTTCAACAAATAATGGAGGATCAATTCAAATAAAAAAGATTACATGAATATATTCTTCTTTGTGTCCTCCTAATTCCAATCAATTCCAATTTGGATGGCTCATATTAATTATGGGAAAGAAAAATGAGAACGCTTTTTTAATGACTTCCATTAATTTTTTAGTTTCAATATTGGAGATTTTATTTTTATTATATTACTCGATATTCATTTTTTTATTTATCGAAATAACTCAGATACGAGTTGAATAATATATTTCGGACGAAAAACATTTTCTATCGAATCTAAAATGGCTTCATATTCAACACTCGATATCTTTTTGAAATTAGGAAAGTCGTTAACATTAAACTTCTAGGTGGCAGCAAATCCACCTGGCATGTGATTTCAGTTTGGTTGTTTAGTGGGAAGTAAATTCCAATTTTCTTTCTTTCACTCACATTTGTTTTGTTTCTGAAATTCTGACATTTTTATTTTCTTTTTCTTCAAAATTCCATGAATAGAAACCAAAATGGACCAGTGGAAATTACCAGACAAGATTCACTGAAGAATTATTGGGCCTAAAACTGGGATCCATCATGAAAGGATTAGATGCATTCATGGCCCCATTCATCAATCCATGACTTCCCTTAATTTAAAATAAAATAAAATATAAAAAATTATGTCTAGACTTATTTTACAGATTTGAAAAGATTTTCTTGTTCATTTCTCCCACATGTTTTTCTTTTAACAATTTAGCCATAAAGGAAGAATATCAAATCAACATAAAAACAATTCAAGCCACAAATTAAGATATGGCAATGATAAAATGTGTTCTTATCCTTAATCCTCACTATAGTGCTTAAATTGCTTTCAACACAATGAGTACTTAACATCAATCATACACAACACAGCCTAATTTCATTCATATTCTTACAAATAATTATTATGAGAAGATAATGACCATTGACCAACACATTTTCGAACCACCAAGACAATAACAAGTCTTAATGATATTGTAGCAAAAAATCATGTATAGCATGACAAAGAACAAACATGGGTGACAACCTTTGATAATGCAAAAAAAATAATGATAATAATTCAAGAAAGACTTAACATATAAAAGAGTGTGTAGAAAAGCATGAGACATAAGTGTCGGTGTGCCCGACAATGAACATAATCCATAATAATTGTGCAAAGATCATCAGATGTACGAATAAGGTAGCCTTAGATTTGATTGTGTTTGGCTTTGATGCGTAGGTGGCTCAAATTTCTTGCACTATTATCATGTAATGTAGCATTGTTATCTCCAACTACTATATTATTATTATTATGCACTGACACAGCCTGTAATGGTTTCTGCAGGTCCGGAAGTGGGGTTCCAGACTTCCTTGAAAACTGGTTAATTTGTTATGTGCAACCTATGGAATTGCACTTCATTCAGTGATTCCCTCAGACTTGTGGAACTTAATTTCCTTCCAAAAGAATCAATGTAGGTATGTTTTTGTTGAAGTAAAGAACTAAAATCCAACAATAGTAGGCTTTGAAGGGTATCATATACCCCTTAAGCCAAGCTATTCACTGCAGCACTCATCATCTTTCACCTTTCTTACTCACCCCCTTCATTGGCATAAAAATATGCAGTCCAACTTTCATCGAAGGCATTTTTTTGATAATCAAAACATGCTAACATCAAGGCTCAAGCTTTATTCTTTCGACGTAGCCAAAACTGGACACCTTTAGAAAGACTATAAGGTCGAGGGCTCGATTCCCAGTAAAAGAATGGAAAAATTAGACAATAAAGCAAATGAGTTTGGTCCGAATAGGAATAAAATAAAAGGAGTATCAGTTATCAAAAAGTTAAAAGTATAAACCGAACATGATACAAATCAATAGTATCTCATGGAAACCTTTAACATAATTCTGGTATTCTATTAATACAAGGAACAAATTGACTGTCTAAAATTCTGGTGCGATGCCCTGAATAAAGATAATGGCAAAGACTCTTTGGTCAGAATGGTATCAGTACCAGAAATAATCGCTAAGATTTTCCAGACCACAAAAGATGTTGACAACATTTTCATCAATAACATTCTGACTGTACCAAGACGATGAGTAGTGGTAACAGAAGCAAGTTGATGGGGCCACATTGCCATAAACAACATGATAATATGCAACTTGTATGGGGACAGATAGATGCTCGACAACATGAATTATACAAATGTGATGCTAGAAAGAACTATATGATTTACCAGAAAGCAGACCTCCATGATACTTCAGCATGATTGAGATACATGACGGGACAGGCGAGATGCTACTTTTATAATTGTGCTATCACATTCATGATCCAGGCAGAGTTGTTCAAACCATGTATTACACTATGCAAGAAAGGCGAATTCTGTGTTTCCCCCTACGTGGATTTAACTAAAGAAATAGCAGTAGAATTGATTCGCGTACCTTTTTTTCGCCTACTCCATCATAAAAGATAGGTTCTTAGGCCTGTTGTTTGTCCTGGAAAGTTTTTCTTTCATTACATCTGATATACCGAGGCTGAAAAGTATCTCACAAACTAGCAACTTTCCCTTGTGAGTGGAGATTGAATCATTTCCCAGTTGAAGAAATTGAAAGTAGCACAAATCTGTCAGGATAAGAAATAGTGACATGACACGTTTATAAGTATCCAAGAGGTGACTAATCTACAATATCACAATGCCAATGGAAAACATTACATAACAACAATGATTACAGCACTGATAAGAAAAGTTTAACAAGAATGCCAATAATGTACATACAAGTATTGCAACAAATTTCATCATATACTTGCTGTTTCCGGAAATTCGGATATTTTCAGCCAATCTCCTTAATTTCTGTGATGCTCGAGCCTTTTAGCCCCACAGTTCTGGAAGCGATTGCACTGAGACTAAGTCAGCCATTGACAATATGGCATTTTCTATCTTCCATTCCAGTCATCAGTTAATTCGTTGATGGAAATAAAATGTTCCGTAGGGAGAGTTGTCAACCCTTAAACTGCTCTTTCACAGTGTCAGACAATAGTTTTTTTTTCCCTGGAATGGATAACATGAACTTCCATAGACAGCATCAAATTCTTCCCAGCATTACAAATCCAATTTCAGTTAAATCAAAAAGCTGTTCACCTTACCTTCACATCAAATGCAGCAACCTTGATACAACTTCATTTGTCTCAGATTGAAGGCTTTAACACACATAACAATATGCATAAATCAATTTGCAACATGAACAGCTCGTAACGAATTTCCTTAATTTTCACCCAAGAAATCGTAATGAAGTTCTTCTTCATAATCCAGAAAAAATGTTTAGCAGTTCCAAGCACTAAGCAGGTTCAGCAAATTAGCACCAGTTGGCATTCATGGGAAATTTCAGCACAAAAAAAAAGCAAGTTCAAACTTATTCACTGCAGTGTGTTAGCCATCTGAAATTTAGCAAAAGAACTATTATAATTAAGCTACAAAACTAAATCACAACCATAAAGAGTGTCTACTATTTCAGGTGAAAACTTGTGAAAAGGGCATCTTATCAAACAAATTGCTCTCTCTACGACCAGCAAGAGCCATAAACTTATCAGTGAACGATTGCAAAGGATATTTATCTATCAATCTAGAACCTTCATAAGCATCTTTGAGTAACACAGTACTCTTTACACCTTTATTAGTTGAGTAAAAAATGCCATGATGCTTTACCAACCAAAGCAGTAATCTAGATGGCAAGAAAAGCTCAGAATGAAATGCATCCAACTGTGCAGACGTCATTCTTTTCTCCATAGTCAAACTAAGAAGCTCATGAAGCACTGCCACCATGCGCTTTCGAGCTTTTGGATCAGCAACATCAAATCTCCTGGCATTCAAGTAAGGAGAAGGGAATTCCAACCTCTGCCATTTCTCAAGCTCCTCAAGAAAGCTTGCATTTGGCCTGAAACCAGCAGCGAACCGCATCTTAAATGCAAAAGGACCGAAAAAGTTGCCATCTTTCTCAATTCTAGCTTTCTTTCTCGACGGATTGGATTCAGGAACTCCTTCATTAGCCAACCTTTCCTCGTGGGCAGTAACTGCCATCGACGAATCCCAATTCTCCAAATGAAGATAATCTTTTCCATTAAAACCCTTAACAAAAAAAAATTCCGGGTACTTGGGAATCAATGAGCTCTTAAAATTATCAGGCAAACCCAAGTTATTACTAATGAATTCAATCTTTTCAAGAGGGACCCTGCAATCAACAGACAACATTAACAACTTCCTCAAATGCTTAACTA
>CAODLS010696905.1:0-10330 GCA_948243855.1 Flueggea neowawraea
GTTGATCATCCTCGTCCCAAATAAAGTACATCTTACCCATGTAACGTACGTTATGCTGCTTTTCCAGACAATGTACGTCTTGCAAAACGTGCTACGTACGTTGTTCACTCTCCCATCACACACTCGACATTACACATTTCCCCACATGCATCGAACTTCCTACGACGTTCAATAACACCTAATTCTCGACAATTACGTCCAATTATCTTCAAGATCACATCAGACTACATTGGAAACCTATAGGAATCCTAATCAAAATGGGTGGGATTTTACATACTTTCCCCCCCAAATGAAATTTGTCCTCGAATTTCGAAAAAAACTAAATTAAATCTAGGATCACTCTAGATTCCCAAAATCCTCATATCAAAATCTGGACTAACAACCCCAAACATAGACGGTGTATACTCAACACTCTGTCTACGAACCAATATGCAAAATGTCATGCAGAAATGCATAGGAAATGCAAAGAATGCAAAAATACAAACTGATATACTGAACTATGGATCAGCTGCGTCGAATAGGTTCAGATATTTGCGCCGCATCTCCTCCTCGGCTTCCTAAGTAGCCTCTTCAACAGAATGGTGTCTCCATATCACTTTCACTGAAGCAATCTCCTTCTTCTGCAACCTCTTAACTTGTCGATCGACAATCCTCACGGGTTCCTCATTGTAAGACAAGTCAGATCGGACCTCCACAGACTGAGGTGCCAGAACGTGAGATGGATCAGGAATATACTTCCTCAGAAGTGATATGTGGAACACTGGATGAACTAAAGAGAACTGAGGTGGTAACGCCAACTCATATGCCACGGCTCCAAATCGGCTGATAATCTTAAATTGACCAATGTACCTCTGGCTCAACTTGCCCTTGTTTCCAAATCGCATAACACACTTCATGGGTGACACCTGATAAAAATTACTCCCAATCACATACATTGACTCCAATCAACCTCCTAAGTATGAATCTATACTCAACTCCAACAATACAACTCATAATCTCTCGAAATCATCCAAAACCGAATTGATTCAAACCCATTACCCTAATATGCACAATCTTGCAGAAGACATGAGGAAATAAAGGATTAGAGACACAATTTTACCTCAAGAGACCCAAAATAAATGTGGATGAACAACTTGAGAGAGTTTGGGAGAGTCTGAGAGAAGTGATTTGGAAGAAATGACAGATTTCGGTCGGTTGGGGTTTCTTAAAGACGAAGAACACCGAAACGCGTCGTTCCACTTGCACAGATAACTCAAGTTACACAATGGTTAACTCTAGTTATATGGACCTCATCTAACTTGAGTTACAATTTTGGCTAACTCGAGTTGTATAGGGGTCACACAACTCAAGTTACATCTTACACTAACTCAAGTTATCCACTCTCAAGACTCACTATTCTCAAGGTTCTACAACACCAATCCCACACTTGCTTATCCTCATAGAGCATCAACAATCATCAATCGAAACTCCAATCACTATAGGAACATAGCTGGAACGGGCGGGATATTACATACTTCCTCCCTCAAAAGAAATTTGTCCTCGAATTTTGAAATAGAACAAATCATAGTCATTATCAACTCTAGATCTCCAAAATAAACCTAAACCAAAGTCTAGGCTACCCGCCTCAAAACATAGACAGTGCATACCCAACACTCAGTTTATGTACACATATGCAACATGATGATGCCAAAAATAGAATGAATTGCAAAGTATGCAAAAAAACAAAAAGGGCACTGACCTAAGGATCAGCTGCATCGAATAAGTGTGGATATATGCGCTGCATCTCCTCCTCGGCCTCCCAAGTGGCCTCCTCAACATAATGGTGCCTCCATATCACTGTCACCGAAGCAATCTCCTTGTTCTGCAACCTCTTCACTTGCTGATCGACAATCCTCACAGGATCCTCATTATAAGATAAGTCAGATCGGACCTCCACAGACTGAGGTGCCAAAACATGAGACGGATCAGGAATATACTTCCTCAAAAGTGATATATGGTGTAATATCCCGCCCGTTTTAGCTATGTTTCCTATAGTGATGGTCTTTGATGCCTTGTGAGGATGAGCATGTGTGGGTTGGTGTTGTAGAACCTTGAGAGTGGGAGTTTTGAGAATGGATAACTCGAGTTAGTGAAAAAGGTAACTCGAGTTGTGTTACCCCTATACAACTTGAGTTAGCCAGAATTATAACTCGAGTTAGGCGAGGTCCATATAACTTGAGTAAACTCTTGTGTAACTCGAGTTATTTTTGCAAAATTGGAATGACGCGTTTCGATATTCTTCGTCTTTAAAGACCTCAAACCGACCGAAATCGGTCATTACTCCACTTCTCTTCCTCCAAACGCTCCCAAACTTTCTCAAGTTATTCCTCAACACTTCCTTTGGGTTTCTTGAGGTAAGATTGAGTTTCTAATCCTTTTTTTGCTCATGTTTTGTTCAAGATTGTGCATATTAGGGTTTTGAAATAAAATGGGTTTGAATCACTTCAGTTTTGGTGATTCCGAGTTGTTTTGATGGGTTTGGGTATAGATTTGTGTTCTAGAAGTTGATTAGAGTCAATGTATGTGTTTGTAAGTGATGTCATCAGTTCCATTGAGTGATTGGTTGAATTTGGTAAACCTGGGTAAGTGACTTACTCGAGTAAGCACTTTGGCTCACTTGAGTAAGATAAGCCAGGATTTACTCAAGTTATCTTTTGATCAACTCGAGTAAAATATCCTAAGATTTACTCGAGTTATTTTTTACTAACTCGAGTAAAATAGACCA
Source organism: Flueggea neowawraea (assembly GCA_948243855.1). Lineage (NCBI taxonomy): Eukaryota > Viridiplantae > Streptophyta > Magnoliopsida > Malpighiales > Phyllanthaceae > Flueggea > Flueggea neowawraea. The sequence goes on from CAODLS010696905.1 coordinate 2,765, forward strand.
CGTATAACTCGAGTTAGCTTCTGAGGGACCAAACTATGACTTTTCGTATTTGGTGATTTATGAGAGTTCGGTTAAGAATTTGGGAATTCTAACTTATGAATGTCTAGTCAATAATCCTAGTGGTTCTTGGGGAACTGTCTTGCAATTGAAGGATCTCGTGGATCAAAATGTAATTATACACTGGTTGGGGACTAAACTATAATTTTACATAGATGCTATATTTTGGGGGAGGGTGATGGATTCACTCTCGAGTTAGATTTCCAGTGACTTCGAGGGTCTACATCTGCATCTGCATATCATACATTGGTATCGCCACAGTACCATATCTTAATGTTTGTTATGTTATATCTGTACAGTTTCGTGTGCCTGCCAGCACGAGCAATCACCCACTAGTGGTGTTTGACTGGGTCCTCAGCATTGGATACCAGGTGAGTGAAATGTCAGCTTCAGACACATAGGCTATGTCTTCAAAATTGGTTATATTAATTTTTTGATATGTCCGGCTATGATATGAAATTGGACAAATAAGTATTGGGTTAATTAATAATATGACTATGTGATTATTAATAACCAACGTTTTGCTATGGAAATTATAAAGTGTATATTGTTATATATATGCAAGAGTTTTTTAAATGATGGAATAAAGGAAAACATGATGCATGATTGTAAGTGGAATACTATATATATAACACTTTGACATGGGACACCTAGATACGGGGTACATAACCTTTGGTATACCAATGCTTTGTTAAGGCCTTAGTTATCGGGGTAATGGGATAACCGTGTATTCGGTCAGATACACACTTTTATAGAGCAGTCAGGTGGCAGAGTCCACACTGCTACATGAAAATATTTCATGGTCCCGTATTATGAATTCACAAGTGTATGTATATATTGTCTGAATGCATGTTGTGTGAAATGGATGCGAACGTTTTGGTAAAACGAATTTCAGAAATTGTATTATGTATATAGTGTGTATACTATATGGTATCTATGTTTGTGTGCGGTATTTTGAAAAAGGGTTTCAAAACAGTCTTTATGAGGCACGTATGAGGTGGTCTGAGTGTCGCTTCCTCACTAAGGATTCTTACCCATTTTTCTTCTGTTTGTGTTAACCTTCTTTCACAGGTGACATTTTGGATGCTCAGCGTCTTATCCGTATCTCAGACCTAGTGAGACGCTTTTGACTATAGTGAGTGCCCTCATTCGGACTCTACTTTGTCTATCATAGAGCTCCACATCGGACTACTGTTGGGATACTGGGCTACACTTGTGTATTTTGGAATTTCTTTGATGATCTTAGTTTTACTGATATTTTTGTTATATTGTATTTATATATCGATATATATATATATGATTTTATTTCATTTATAAACATTTTATAAATATCTTAAATAAATATTTGGATAAGTTGGGTAGAATGTATGTACATAGAGGCTTGTACGGGATGGATCGGACTTCCACAGACGGTCCGCCTCATACGCCTATCACGGGTCTGACTATGGGTCGTGACATGGAACACCGGATGCACAGAAGCAAACTCTGGCAGCAATGCCAACTCATACGCCACGACCCCAACGACTTATGACCTCAAACAGACCAATGTATCTCGGGCTCAACTTGCCCTTCTTTCCAAATCTCATGACACCCTTCATTGGTGACACCTTGAGAAATACATGGTCTCTTATCCCAAACTCTAAATGTTTATGCTTTGGGTCAACGTAACTCTTTTGGCGAATATGAGCTTTCTGGATCCTCTGCTGGATAAATCTCACTTTCTCGGTAGTCTCCAAAATAAGATATGGCCCTAGAGGCTCTCTCTCTCCGGCCTCAGCCCAACATAAAGGAGATCTGCACTTCCTACCATATAATGCCTCGTAAGGCGCCATCTCGATACTCAAATGATATGAATTATTGTACGCAAATTCCACCAATGGCAAGTGAGAATCCCAACTCCCACTAAAATCCATAGCGCACGCCCTCAACATATCTTCCAAAGTCTTAATAGTAAGCTTGGACTGACCATCGGTCTGCAGGTGAAATGTTGTACTGAAATCCAATCGAGTACCTAGCTCCTCCTGCAGTTTACGTCAAAACTACGATGTAAAATGTGGTTCTCTGTCAGACACTATAGATATTGGCACACCATATAAACATACAATTCGGTCAACATACAACTTCGCCAACCATAGATGATGTCCTCGATAACCCCACTATAAAGTCCATCGTAATACGATCCCACTTCCACTCCGAAAGGGTAACTATTGTAGCAGTCCAGAAGGATGTTGGTGCTCAAACTTAACTTACTGATAAGTCAAACACCGATTGACAAACTCAGTTATGTCCTTCTTCATCCCTAGCCACCAATAGGGCTCTCGAAGATCCTAATACATCTTAATGTAACCTGGGTGTACAAAATATGTTGTGACACTCGATCATAATCTCCTCGGGTAATCCACCAGAGGATGGTATGCACAATCTCAACCCAAACCACAACACTCCCAAATCGTCAATGCTAAACCCGGGTACACTAGATGATCTAACTTTCTCGATCAAACTCTGCATCTCAGAATCCTCATTCTGAGACTGTCGTATACGGTCCAACAGTATAGGTTTCGCTTCAACGTGACCAGACAAAACTCCAGAGTCATCAAATTGTAATGTGACTCCATCCTTCATCAATCTCTGCAACTCAGTAACTCTTGGTCGCCTCTCAACTGCGATGTGAGCTAAACTCCCCATCGACTTCCTACTCAGAGCATTGGCTACAATGTTTTCCTTACCAGGGTGATATGATATAGTACAATCATAATCCTTTAGCAACTCTAGACAACGTCTTTGCCTCAAGTTTAGGTCTCGCTGTCCAAAAATATATTTCAGACTTTTATGGTATGTGAAGATCTCAAAAATCTCTCCGTACAAGTAATGCCTCCAAATCTTAAGTGCAAACACAACTGTCGCTAACTCCAATTCATGTGTCGGGTAATTTTGCTCATGCCTCTTTAGCTGTCTCGAGGCATAGGCAATCACCTTGCCATGCTGCATCAACACACAACCCAAACCAACTCTAGAGGCATCACAGTACATTGTAAATCCTCCAAAACCTGATGGTAAAGCTAACACTGGTGCGCTCGTCAAACACCTCTTCAGCTTTTGAAAGCTGTCATGGCACCTATTAGACCAAACAAACTTAACTCCCTTTTGCGTCAACCGAGTCATAGAAGCTGAGATCCTGGAAAAATGTTGTATAAACCTCCTATAGTACCCAGCCATACCAAGGAAGCTTCGTATCTCCATAACGGTCTTAGGCCTCTCCCAATGAAGTATTGCCTCTACTTTCTTTGGATCTACCATGATCCCATCCTTAGACACTACGTGTCCCAAAAATGCCACCAGATCAAGCCAGAACTAGCACTTTGAGAACTTCGCATACAGCTGATGCTCATGCAAAGTCTGTAAGACTGACCTCAAGTGGTCCTCGTGCTCTTCCCTACTCCTCGAGTACACCAACATGTCATCGATGAAAACGATAACAAACCAATCCAAGTATGGTCTGAACACCATGTTCATCAAATCCATAAATGCCGCTAGTACATTAGTCAAACCAAACGACATCACCAGGAACTCATACTGACCATACCTAGTTCGAAAAGCTATCTTCAGAATATCCTCACCCATGATCCTCAGCTGGTGATATCCCGACCTCAAGTCAATCTTAGAAAATCATTGCGTACCCTACAGTTGGTTAAACATATCATCTATCCTCAGAAGCGAATATCGGTTCTTCACCGTCACCTTGTTCAACTGTCGGTAATCAATACACATACTAAGGCTACCGTCCTTCTTCTTAACAAATAGCACCGGAGCACCCCAATGTGAGACACTCGGTCTAACAAATTCCTTGTCCAATAAATCCCTCAACTGAGCCTCTAGCTCCTTCAACTCTGCTGGTGACATCTAATAAGGTGGAATCGATATCGGATCGGTACCAGTCTGTACCTCAATGGCGAACTCAATCTCGTGCTCAGGCAGAAGTCCTAGTAACTCTTCAAGTAATATATCAGAGAACTCTTGTACCGTAGGTACGTCTTCCAAACTCAACTCTGAAGCATGCGGTTCGGTGAATACAATAGCCAAGTACGCCTCACAACAATGGCGAATCATCCGCTCGGCTCTAACAGCTGATACATACCCTTGCACAACATTGTCGCGCTCACCCTGATAGCAAAATTCACTCTAACCCGGAGGTCAAAAACATATCCTCTTCGCAAAACAATCCAAAGTGGCATCCCAAGTTGAAAGTCAATCCATGCCGAGTATTACATCAAACTCCCACATACCCAACAATGCAAGATCGGCAATCAGCTCGTGCCCCTCAAAGGCAATCACACAGTCCCAAACCTTAGAGTCAACCACAACCTTATTACCCAATGGTGATGAAACCTCAAGTAATCTGGCTAACGGATGCACTACTAACCCATTATTCTCAACAAAATATGGCATGATGAATGAGTGAGATGCACCAGAATCAAATAGAACATAAGTAGAAGCACTAGAGATGAGTAACATACCAGTCACTGCGGCATTGGAGGTCTGCACCTCCTAGCAAGTCAAATGATAAACTCGGGTTTGCCCACTAGTAGCAGAACTACTCGGTCTAGCCTGTCCATGGCCACTACCCTGCCCAACTTGGCTACGGGCTTTTGAACCTGTAACGCCTCTACTTGCGCCTCTGCCAGCACCAGTACTGGCAGTGCCCGAACCTATCTCAACCGACTGCACTGACTGTGATCCCAAACCATAATTCAGAGGACACTCAGTACCCTTGTGTCCAGGTTTCCTGCAATGAAAACAGAAACATGTAGCCTTATGGCAAGTACCTAGGTGTCTCCTCCCGCAGGTCTCACAAGGTGTATACAAGCCTCTTGTGCTCTGTCCTCCAGTACGCCCAGTTGTACCACACTACTACTCTGGGAATCCTGACCCTACCTCTAAATCCAAGAAAAATGTATGCGTGAATGGGCCGTGAATCGCTCTGACCACGGCCCTGCTGGCCTCCTGATGCACCCTTTGTCTTTGCCCTTTTGGGCTCCTTCGGTTGTCTCTCGTCTTGGTACTCCATACTCTTCGCAGCCTCAGAAATCTGTGATACAGTAGACAACCCCTAAGTCGCATTACCCTCAGAAATCTGCGATATGGTAGACAACCCCTGAGTCGCTACTACCCTCCTAATCTTGAGTAGCAACTCGTTCAAGAACTTCCTCACTAAGGCCTCCTCACTACGGGCCTCTGCATGTGTATACTTGCTCAACTCCCGGAACCTGTCCTCATATTCAGTCACGGACCTACTCAGCTCCTGATGGAACTCGCTGAACTGGTCTTCCCTCCTATCCCTCTCACTCAGAAGAAGAACCGACAAAGTGAGTTCAAGCTTGAACTCCTCCCAAGAAAATACTCTGTGAGATCTCTGATCTTGCCACCATCTGGCGGCTCGGCCATCCAACAGAAATGAGGCCAATCTAACCCTCACAACGTCATCAGTGAGGTCCATAACCTTAAAGCACTGCTCTACCGTGAATGTGAAATTCTGAGGATCCTCTCCCAACTTGCCCAAAAAATCTAGGCAGAGAAAGCTTCATAAATCTGGCGAGGCGAGCCTCAGCGTTAGACTGCGGTGCTACAATAGATGTAGGCACAGCTATCTCCGATGGAGGTGAAGGAACAGATGGTGTTGTGGCCACTGGGAGAACTGGATGACCTCCAGCTGCTTGACCATCCAAAAGAGCCTCAACTCTAACTAGAACCTGCGTGAATCGCTCAAAGACATCCATCAGACCTGGAGGTGGGGGCTGTGGTCTTGGTGCCACAACCTCTGATACACTAGTCGCATCATGATGATCAGTAACTGACTAAGTGGTGGCCTCTACTGGCACACGTCTAGGCCTCCGACGACCTCTACTGTGACCTCTATCATGGCCTCTATCTCATGGAGAATCCATATCTACAATCAAACAATAATCGCATATGCGAGTGTCAAAGGATATATAGAGCCAAATCAGATAAAATCAATCAAAGATACCTATGCTACACACCGACCCTAGACTATATGATAAACCTAATGCTCTGATACCACCATTGGTATTAGAGTACATAACTACTCAAACTTACGAAACCCAGACTCTCTGAATCCACCATTAGCGCGACCCATTCCCGAGACCGTGACCGGCGTACGACGTGAACCGTCTGTGGGAGCTCACCCATCTCGCACAAGCCTCAAAGATACAGAAACTATAAGACCATATATTTAAATCATTTTAATAAAATCATTTTCGAGAAAATCATATATATATGATTATAAAATATATCAAAAATCAATACAAGCGATAAATTGCAAATTCAATATGCCCAAAATAAAATCTCAAAATAGCAGACTCTAAAACCCAACAGTATCTCAATGCAGAGCTCTAAAACAATGAAGTAGCCCGGCCAAGATGACGCTACTAACTAAAAATATCGGGTCTCACTGGGCAAAGATACTAAAGGTTTCCGAGTCAAATCAACCTGTAAAATGGAAACAAGGCAACACAGAAAAACAAAGGGGTCAAACCCAGCGAGTGAGGGACAACACTGCAGATTGCCTCATATATGCCTCACAAAGATTGGTTTGAAAACCATTGGAAAACTACCACATGCATGTATATGATAAGATGTATATATATATATAGTTTCAGAAACATGTTTCGCAAACGTTTACACCCAAGGCAGCCACATGCGCATTGGCAAAAATGATACTACTAGTATCATAGTCAAAAATAATACATAGGTATTATGGGACAGATAACAATCGTGGTACGAACTGTGTCACTCAACCACCTCAATAATGATTGTGGACTCTGCCACTAATTCGGTAACAAATCATGTGTCGCGTCGGGGCACATGGCTATCGACAACCTGATAGCTGGGTCATATCATAACTTGGTATACCAAAGGCTACGTAGCCCATAGCGAAGGTGTTCCACAATCAAAAACCAATATCTCAAAAACAGTAATGCATTCAGCATAAAAAAACAGTCGAAAACATATATATATATGTGTGTGTGTGTGTGTGTGTGTGTGTGTGTGTAATTCCTTTCAAAAACAAATAATGAATATTTATTCACATAAATCCAATTATTTAATTAATCAATCCTTAGATTAGTCCGGTTTCAAGTATGTGTTATACACATAAAAACTTATAACAGTTTCGAGACGCAGCCTATGTGTCTGAAGCTGTCATCCACTCATCTAGATGTTCAAAGCTCCAGGACCCAATACCACAACCAGGTAGCTGATCCCGCTGAAAAGGCAAGAAGCTGAAACAACACATCATAAACAATGATGTAAGAGACACCAGTACCGTGCTTTTACCAAAATATGTGCACATGCATATGCAACCCTCAAAGTCGCTCAAAATTCAATCAGAAAGGTAATCCATCATTTCCGACACAAAATTCAAAACCTATATAAAATTACAGTTTGGTCCCCAACCAATTTTAAATTGTGTCCTAGTCCTCAAGACTTGACATA
>CAODLS010696912.1:0-10182 GCA_948243855.1 Flueggea neowawraea
CTGGAATGAAAGGGTGAGCAGGGGAGAAGTCGAGATAGTCAAATGCCATGGCCCTGTAGGCTGTCCGATCTACATAATCAAACATGGATTTATTAATTATTGAAGCCATCTTATTCAAATCCTTGCGACCCACGAGCACTGAGAAACTCACGGTCTCGCTCAAAGGGATTTTAAACCTTGGCTCGACTGGTAGAGTCATCTTATACTCAGAATCTTCCATGTGAAGCCTAAACATTTCACTGATTTCAGGAGGAGGGATTTTCATTCCTCTCTGCAAAACAGATCCTGGGACCACTTCTGAGAAGATCAAATCACCTTCTGTCCAAATGTCAATGAAGAATTCTAAATCATCAAAGGACAGTCTTGGGGGGGAAGGACTTTAGGCTGCTGGCGTCTATAAAAGGACTGATACAGCTTGTAGTAGGTTACAGTTGGAGGATTAGCTCGCTTGCAAATTGAAGGCCATTTCTTGGCACAGAGGCATTTCCAAAAGTAATCGTCAATTGCTATTTCTCTCCATTGTTTGCAAACAGCCACACAAGTAGCTAGGTCTACGCCATTGAGGAAAGGGAAAACCGCCTTCAAAACTTCTTCACTTGACATTGTCAGCTAGAATGAACTAAAAATAGATGAACTCCAGCAGCCATTTAGAGATTGACACACCAGGATTTGACGAGTTTTAATTGATTCTGCGTAAAAGAAAATTTGAAGAATGTAGATATGAGAGCGCCAGTAAAAAAACACTTCACTAAAAATTAAATTAAAAGAAAAGGCTCTTTAAGAAAGCAAAAGCACAAAATTGTATACAAGAAAAATTACATTACATAGAAAGCAGAGTATATGATGCATAAAGCAGTCTAATCAGGTCAACTATCAGTATGTGACTTCATCTGTTACACTTTAAATTTACATGATAAGATGTACTGTAAAACCCTATGGTTACCTGATCCTTTTTGCAAGTCATAATAAAATAAACAGAGGCACTCACCCTATACAACCATTCATCTATTTGCAATTAACAATCCAGATAAATGAAGTTTAATTCAGCCGACTACATAAGTATCTGATAAATGAAGAAAGCACTTTTCAGCTCAATATGTGAGATAATTCTGATGCATTCAAACAGCTCGAATAACCAATATCAGATCGCAAGCATCTCTCAACGAAATCACATACATTCTATCTTTATTCAGAAAATGGAAACGATCTGAAATTATGACAAAAGAGGTCTTAAAAAAAACCTAACCAGCTATTTACAGGACCTAATTACCAACCCAAAACTCAAAAACGCCCATCTTAAGTGGAAGCCAAAATCAACCCATCTCTGGTCTCATTATAACAAGCAAAACTCACATCACAAAATGATCATACAAGTGAACTGATCCCATAAATGAAATTGAATGTTCCTGTTTGAACAAAAGAACATCGAAAACTGCAATTTCTCAACCGGCCGCAGTCTACACTCCAAATCCAGAATCAATAAACCATTCAAACAGCTAAGAACATAGCAATCGAAAAGAAAGAACCACGAATTCAACATCATCAATATTTTTCTTAGGCATCGAAAGATACAAAATCGCCAAATCCATAAAAGAATCAACCGAAAATATCTCTGCCAATTAAATGGAAATTACACAACAGACATTAATGCTTACCTGAATCTTCGGTGAAAATTTAGAACTCAGTTGTTGAGACCATAGAAAACAGAAACGAAACAGGGAAAGAGAGAGATGGAGAAAGTGAGATAATTAGATTAAAGATCAAGTCTTTTCTTTGATTTTACATTACGGGACATCATATGGCTATGATTGAGATTTACTTATTGACTTTATGATGACGATAATGGTTTGGGTTGGGCTTTTCAAAACCCATCCATGAATCGGCCCGCCCTACCTGTAATTCTTGTGGAAATTAATTATTGCAGAACTTTTTTTTGGGAGAATCGTGCTTTTATAACAAAATAAAAAATTAATTTTTAAAAATATTGTCTCAAAAATTAATTTATAAAAATATTAGATTAGATAAATTGATTTGTAAAATGTCATTTTCGGAGTCTTCACAAGAGTTTTTAGTCTTCAGGAGTCTCCACTAGAGGTCTCCATAAATTTATAGGTTCTTTAGAGTCTCCATTAAAGGTCTTTAATGGTTTTCATTAGAGATTTTCCTAGGGGTCTCCACTGACCTTAATTTAATATTTTTAAATTTCATAGTTTTGAAAATGATATTCTTACAAATTAAAATTTAAAGATTTTATTATTATAATATAGAAACTATGGGCATATTATTACAAATCAAAAATTTTCAAGGGGCACCTAGGATAATTAACTAACTTTTTTTAATCGAGATTTCTTGCGGAAATTAAGGCTATGTTTAATTTAGAAAACAGTTTTCTGTTTTCTATTTTGTTTCTATTTTTTAAAAATTATAAATATTTAAAAAATATGTTTGCTAATGAAGAATTTTTTAAACAAATTTTCCAATTTTTCATCTCAGTTTTCTAAAAAATAATTAAAAAATTTCTCAACTAAACAACTCCTAAGTCGTCTAGAGAAATAGAAACAAAAAAATTATTCCTTGCAGTATTCGTCAATAAAATATTTAATAAAACAAAATAAATAAAATAAGAGAAAATAGCATTATTTACAAAAGTAAGAATTGAAAAAGGGGAATTTGATTTTATGACTTGTTCGTAAGTTGCTTGGACATATAAAATCAGGCCAAAGTAATTCTAACACCAAATTAATTAGGAGTAGAGCTCCAACCGCCTAAGTTAAGTTGCCCTAAGTTGTATTTATATAAACCATCATCTTCTACTTCAAACAACTCAACTAGTCAAGCTATTTCTGCCTTGGGTGAGAATAATTAAAGCCAGTTTGGCAATATATAACCTCTGCAATACTTGATTCTAAAAGGTATGGTTTCTTACTTTTGAGTTTAATTTCTTTCTTTTTTTCTTTTAAAGTTGTAGATATTCGGTTTGCAAATTATAATGCTAATCGGAAAATTATAGTATTAATAGTTTCTCCTCGTTAACAATTACTTTTTCATGATTCAAATTCATACACCTTTGATAAACAATGTTAGTTCAAGGTTTATTATAATACTTTTTCAATATTTTCTTGTTTTTAATTGGCTACTCTTGGTTTTCTTTATAACAGTACAACTGTTTAATAAAAATCGAAAACATGTTAGTTGTAATGCATAATCATACTAAGTAGTTTGCTTTTGTTTCGTTGGGGTTTTCCTCTTATTATTTAGTATTATTCATTATCGTAATCTGGTTTACCTCATTATTTTTGCTTAATTTTAGTACGTAAATTCATGCCCCAACAAGTAATATATATGTAAATGTTATTATTGATTCCGATTATTGAACATAGCCATGGAAAGACACTCAATGAGCAATTCCTCCATTACTGAACCAAAAAGAAATATTAAGAGACAGAGAAAGCTAATCATCGATGACGATGATGATCATGAAACCCCAAAGCTTGTAACACATGACAGCATGCGACAAGTCGTCGAGCGCTTAGAAGTTGGAAGCAAACGACAACCTCAACCTAAGACGGAACACGTCAAAAATTCGTTGCCAAAAGTTAACAAACTGAGCAACAAACGGAGGAATGTGACTTATAAATTGGAGTGTTTTGGTCCTGAATTACCAACAACTACAATGTCGAATGTTAATAATGACATGGAGAAATCGCCGTCAATGGTTAAGGATTCTGCTAGCTTGTCTGTGGAAAATATTGAACAAGAATCGGAAGATATTGGAGATGAAGGCAGAGATTTTGATTGGGTTTGTGATTTTGCCAAGGAGTTATTAGAGCATCAACCGAGTCAACCAGTCGCTGCTAAAGAGATTGAGATGTTGCCAAATGTGTATTACATAGATAAGTGGGTGGGCTGGGAAATAATTTCGCAACAAATTGGAGATCCGGGCGATGTCACGCGCTTTCTTTGTTAGCGACTAGTGAAAAAAATGGAATAAGAAAAGATTATATAGTGCATTTTATTTAATTGATTATATAAAAGCAATTGCAAAAACATAAATTAAATAGAAGAACTCCATAGTGTGAAACATAAAACATAGAATTTAAATCCACGACTGCCATTTAAAACAATTGTAAATTGATATAACTTAGAATAAGATAAGCTCTTCTTTTTTAATTACTTAGATATTCATTCCCCTATTCTTGATATCAGCTTCTCTACTACTGCCAAGTCTTGGAATATCCACAGTGAGAGTAATTGCGTTGAAACCAGCTCTTTCAGCTCTTCTCACAAGCTGAGCAACCACATTTCTGTCTTTGTACACCTGGATCATAAGCAAATAATTCCTGATTGTTAACAAAACAAATATAAGAGGCAAACTCTCAAGGACAATGTGGTTAGAGAACCGTTCCATTCATAAACATTAGGAATTTGAGAGACAAAGGCCCACCTTATGGGCAAAAGGTGGAACCTTTAACCATTTCCATACTCTTGTACAAGAATCAAAAAAGAAAATTGCAATAGTCAAGAAATAGCAAAAGCACGTCGAAAAGCATAAATTAATTCACATGGGACGCCTGCAGTTGTATCAGTTTTGTATAGAAAAATCATAAGCAATTCTGAAACATAGATTTAAACATATCTAGTTTCTCTACATTTAATTCGCCAACATTCTCTAATGAAGCAGATTGCTGATACCAAAATCTTCAGCAAGAATATTAATAAAGGGCCGACAGAATGATTTTTCAAACTCACATAGAGCTGGAAAAAGCGAATGCCGGGGCCAGTTGAAGCAACCTCCTCAACGCTGCAAGTAGCCCATGATTACAATGTCTGGGAAAAAAATCATGTATAAACTGAGTAAAAGAGGATGTAAAACAAATTATGGGATAAAAGCAATTCATAATTAGAAAGACAAAAGAATCAAACCGTGACAGCGCCAACTGCAGAAGCTGCCCTTGCCGTTGCACACTCTCCTCCATAGAAAAAATTACCAGTCAGAAGAAATGTCTTCCTATGTTTCCACTTAGTAAAACTGTGACTATCAGTTGATGCTAATCTGTTGAGCATTACTGTCGAACAATTGTAATGAACATGCACAAGCACTTCATAGATGGCAATTAAAAAGATACCAAAACAAAAAGATCAAGAAAAAGTACCTCAACCGTAAAAACAGAAGAGTGAACGATTGATAGCAAGGCAATTTTAAAAGAAGGATCTACTTTTGGGATCCTTCCTTTCTTCAAACGGAACGAACAGACAAAACCAGCAAGACAATTTTGACAAAACCAACATCAAATGGGCTCCACAGGGAAATTGAAGAGTGAGCTAAATCTTAACATATATAAAAAGGTATAGATGTGAAAAATAATTTTTAAATTATTATATTTTTATTTATTTTTATAATTATAAATATGTTCTTATTTATTTTTTAATAATTATAAATATATTAATTTTTTTAAAATAATTTGTGATTATTTAAACTTTATAAAATTTGATTTATTTTGAAAAAAATTAACAATTTGTAATTATCTTAAAAAAATAAATTATATTTTAAAAACAAACATTATCTATTTTGAATTTTTTTTATCAATTTGTAATTATCTTAAAAAAATAAATTTCATTTTAAAAACCTCTAATAATTTGTAATTATCTTAAAATTTAAAGATAAATTATCTTAAATAATGTATAATATCTTGTTTTTCATGTTGGTAGTTTGATAATCTTAAACTATTAACTAAATAATTTATTTTTTTAATTGACTTTTATTTTAGGCCATATATATTGCGTATTTCATTTTAAAATAATGAAATTATTGATATCATTATGTATTAATGATGATATCACCTGTTTCACATTTACTTTGTTATTATATACTAATCTCTTGAAATATATACTTCACCCTATGTAAATAAATTTTGAATATTCTATTAACTGGTTTGTTGTGGTAAAATCAGACATATTATTTTGCAATAGGAGTTTAAGTACCTATTTGTGTTTTGATTATACTTATGCTATTCGATGAGTATAATGATCTTGTAACCATTTTCTTTTATATCCAGATTTGTAAGATCTGAAAATTTTCTATTTACTTTTAAAAGAGATCCACTAATATGTCTCAACAAAAATATATGAGTTTGACAACTAAAATAAGCATGAAGGTTATTTAGTACATCATTCACTCAATTATATGTTCATTATATGTTCACGAAGGTCGCCTTTAAATTGTATCGATTTTAATGCAGTTAAATTAATCAAAATGAAATTATAATTCTATTGAATTTACACTTGTTTTTTAGAATAATGTATAATTTTTAAATTATATAAAAATAAAAAATATAATATTAAAAAGATAATAAAATAATCACTATTTAGTTTTATATGTTCACTAATTTGTCTTCTTTATTTATGTTATTATTTGTCTTTGAAAAGATGTTAAATATACTAATTACGTAGTTAATTGACAAATTATTTTTTATTTCTCTTATTACTAATTTAAAGAGAGTTGATATAAACAAATTTAATGTAGATATTTTTAAAAAGTAAATCAAAGAAAGAGTATGACAATATTTTAGTCATTATAACAAAAAAGATAAATTACTAAAATCTTCTTATATGAAATTTTTATTGAATAACTGATTAGTTTGATGCATATCAAAAATTTTATTTTATGTATATTATAATTGTATGAAATTTTTATATGAAGTTAATGTATTTATCATCATTAAAATAAAATAATATTTTAAATATAATTATTTAATAATTTAATAAAAATATATATCACATGCGTAAAAAACTCGTAAATTAAAATTGTGAGAAGAAATATACTCCTTCCGTCTTAAATGGATAGGTAATTTGGACAAATACAGCTTTTAAGTGTAACACCCATGCTCTAATAACATATATTCATATGATACATATAACAAATATATATATACAAAAGTTTCACAATAAAATGTTCGTAGATAAAATTAGTATATATAATCTAAATTCATCAACTACAAAGAAACCCAAAAAGGAAAATCTGAGAAAAAAGATCATAACTTTACATGGCAAAGACACAAATTGCATCAGGTTTTGCTTCACTTACAAAGAAAGCGAGAAAAAGATCAAAGATTTACATTGCAAATACACAAATTGCATCAGGTTTAACTTTGAATAGTTAAAAATTAAATGGAAAGTTAGAAGGAACAACAACTCCTACAGGATATTTAATCGAACATATATCATACAAAAAGTAACAATTACAACAAATTTATGCTCTTCTTTGTTTTTTTCCCAAAGAAAAAACAAATTTATACTCTGAAGAAAAACAAACAGACAAATAAATTTCATTACTTTCCCTGTTATATTCCAAATATTGCCAAACATAACAATAAAAGATTATTTTCCTTTCAAATTTTAAGTAGATTGATATAATTATGAAATTGATGATACCTAAATGGCGTCATTGTCCGGAACCGTCTGTTCTTCTCCTCCTCCTTTCACTTAACCGCACTGCAAAATCGAAAGAAAACATACACACACAGTTCTGAAAATCTGTTTATAATTCTTTTAAGAAAAATTATTACCTACAAGTATTATATGACTCTACTCATATACTAAACTAATTAAAAAATAATATGCAGATAATTAGATCCACTCTGAGAATATGGTAAGATTTTTCCTTCATTTAAAGCAACTATATCACAAGGTCAAAATAGAATATAAATAGAATGAAATTGGCATAGATCTAAATACCAACCTAAATTTATACTAGATGAATGCACTCCAGATGCAGCTGAATTAACAATAGCATCATAATGAGAACAGCTCTTTCTACCATTATCAGCTACCTAAAAACTTCAACTACAACAATCTATCTATATATGCATATATAATTCTGTTTCTGTTAGAGTTATTAGTTGTATTAATTACTGATGATGTATCTTTTTTTTAATTTTTTGATTTTTAAAAATATCTTAATTCCTGTATTGTTTTAATCTATCTCAAAAAGTTAAAATAATCCTGTGTTCTTTCAGTTCTTTTACAGGTG
The DNA here is from genome assembly GCA_948243855.1 of Flueggea neowawraea. Lineage (NCBI taxonomy): Eukaryota > Viridiplantae > Streptophyta > Magnoliopsida > Malpighiales > Phyllanthaceae > Flueggea > Flueggea neowawraea. Next base: position 8,030 of record CAODLS010696912.1, read on the forward strand.
TCTTACATGCTGTAAAACCTTTCAAAGTTGAACACGACTGGCCATATTCCTCTCTCTCGTGCTCAGCGTGCACCACTCATTTCCTTTTTTTTTTTGACTTTTTCTAGAACTCTCTCTGCTGTTGTCTCTCTCTCTCTCTATGTTTTTTTGCTGCCTTTGCTTTTCTTTTTTCGTCGGTTTGTTGAACTCTCCCTGTTGATCCCTGTCTGGAGATGTTTCATCGCTCCTTTTCTTTTTTTTTTTCTAACCGGTTTCTAGAACTCTATCTGTTGAGAAAAGGTCAGAGTGACAATGATTATATTATATATAATTCTCTAGGATCCTACTGATTGAGAAAAGAAATAGGGCGAACCTGCCTTCATCTCTGTTGCTTTTGTCTTGAGGAAAAAGGTTTCAAGCTTTTTGCTCATGATTTGGCCTTCTTTGGTAACATTTTTTGCCTCTTTAATTGATAATCTCGATGTGGTGAATTTTCTTTGTCTATAATGTTTCAAATTATTTATGTTGCATCACTATTCCTTCATTTTCTGCCTGTTTATAATGCTTGCAAATAAAATATATAATATTTTCATTAGTGATTTATAATAATTGTGTCACGACTCGTTTCTGGACTATGATTGATATACGAGATGAACTGTCTATACTAACCAAGCCCATTTTATATAAGCCTCAAAGAACAAAACCAAAATTAATTTATTAAAAACAATACTAAAACCATTTTCAAGGTTCATGAGTTTTATCAATAATAATAAAATATGTGATAAATAATGAATAATTTTTAAATACTAAATAAGTATACAATACATATAGCCACAATATTACCAGTGTGGAGGAACTAACAAAATAAATAACTGAGTCTGAACAAAAGAGCATTGACTGCGATTGCAAAAATGCCCCACTGAGTGTCGAAAACTGGTATATCACAATCAACCAAAATCACCTGCAAATGTAATATAGGAAAATAGACAGAAAAGAAAGGGGTAAGAATTTCTAGTGAGGAAACGACACTCCAGAGCGACACTGGGCCTCACGCAAATCATTTTGAAAACGTTTAAAAATCTTCACATGCAGATATAAGTGTACATACATATATACACTAAGTACTAAATAATAGTTTCAAAATTCATTTCGAAATCGTTCGTAATCAAGTCAAACAATAAACGGACAATCGTACGAAAACATTTATTTACAAATCATAATTTTTATTTGTAAGTCATAAATTGCAACTGTCAAAATATTTCCTTTCAAATCATACAACACAATATTGAAATATTTATTTTCAAATCATATAACACAAATATTGAAATATTTGGTTACAAATTATATAAAGCTCAAAACTCCAAATATTCATTTGCAAAACATTTCATATCAAAACACATCTGACATGGGATCAATATCAAAATCATTTTCAAATTTAAAATATGATTTCAGAGTCAAAACATATATCAAATATATGAGATCAAAGCAAATGTGTGCATCAAGCACCAATAACAAAGGTGATGTGGACTCTGTCACTAATCAATATCAAATCATGTGTTAGATCAAAACACATGGCTACCGACATCCTTGGTTGCTAAAATTTCTCAAAACATTGGTATACCAAAGTTCACAATTTATAGAGAAGTCTCATATAAGAAAATCAAAGCATACTAATACATAGTATGAAAGCAAATCATGCAATTCGGTATCAAAATCAAAAGGAGGATATATAATACATATATATCAATTTCAAAACATAGTAGTGGTTACGCCACTGTCAAATCATGAAATATCTGATTTCATAAATCAATTTGCAAAATGAAATAAATAAGCTTTATTTCATAGAAATACAAATTCATCCGAATATTCATTTCGGAAAACATTTCCTTTCTTATAAATCAAATACTCTTATTAGCAAAAACATTTACTTCAAAACGTAATAACCATTCCATAATTTTCCAATAATACAAAACAATTATTTTCAAAATAGTTCAAAGTATTGAACAAAGTATTCTCTACAGAGAATCTCTCAAAAATCCAAAGCAGATTGGTTATTACCAAAACCATAATAAATATCAAAATATGATATTTATTTTAAAACCATCAAAATTTCCAAAGAAACTAAGTTTCCACGACAGAGGTTTCACATCAGTCAAATTTTAGGATTTCCTATC
>CAODLS010696936.1:0-11987 GCA_948243855.1 Flueggea neowawraea
AAATCGAATGATCAATTCTTCATCAAATATTTTTTTAGATAAGTTAATTTTTTCTCTCATCGAAAATTGAACTTCATTCAATTCTTATTACTAAAAACTATTTCGGTACCAATAAATAACAAGACCATTAATACTAGATATTTATTTAAAATTTTCTAAAGTATATGAAGGTTTTGGTCAAGTACGTACCCTAGCTTGTTTAGGTGCAAAAGCAATGTAGAGAGCTATGTAAATGGTCTCAATGACACAACCGGCGGAGTTGATGGTGATGAGAAGGAAAGCGTCGGATCTGGACGACGCGTAGTATAGCCATACCATTGAACTGAACAGCGCAACCGCATACGGAACCGACTGGAGCCCTTCTGTTGATTTCTTCCTCCAAATTCTCAAGAATGTCGGTCTAAATAATTTCAAAATAACATTCATTAGTACTGAACTTTGTTAAATGCAATTAAACCCACAAAACTAAACCTCCAAAATCACAAGAAAACTTACACCGGAGCTAGGAAAACCACAAACGAAATGATGTTACCAACAAAAGAATTCAAAAACACGGTCACATTTTGTAAATTATAACAAGTTGATATTATAATGAAGTGTAGTGATTTCAGAATTATTGTGAAATTTGTGTATATACCAAGAAGACCAAAAGTGAAAATCCATGGATTATGAGTTGACATGATGGCCATGATTCAAAGACGTTAACTAGTTTCCTTCTCTCCCTCAAAAAATGGGAAACCAAGAAGAAGGAAGGCTTTGAAGTGGAAGCCCTAGCAAGTTTTTTATCGCATCCAAGCCACGTTACAAATGAACAAGGTGTGACTTATTTATAGACTGCATGGAACAACACAATAATTACTTGTGGTACCAAAAATGTGTGCATCAAATGCCAACTCAACATATTTTTATCATACTTTTTAATCTTTTATATATTTGAGCTTCAGAAGATGAAGAGGTCGCAGGGGGTGTCAATCTAATTGGGATGTCTCTATTGCGGTCACTGATTCTTGAGTCTCGAACCTCTATTAAAAAAAATGCCAACTCAACAACATCTTGCGCTTATTGCTCAATGTTATGGAGTGAAAATTACGATTCTAACCGGCTTAGTTTACATGCTTGAAAAACTTCTCCCACACTAAACCTCCTCCTTTTCACGTGACCGTCCCCTATTTCATTCTCTTTAGTTTTTTTTTATCATTTTCTGTTGTGTTCTGCCGTTTTCTCGATGCACCCCATTTGTCACTCTCCAACCCTAATCACTTCATTACTTGACATGTATTGTTCAAGTGTTGACCAAATTCGACTATAACAGGAAAGTTTATCATGGTTTCTTCACCATTTCTTCAGTTTTTGGGTTGAATGTTCCAATAACTACACATTTTGCTTCCATTCATTAATAGAAGCGAAAGAATGTAACATTAATTATAGATGCGGTCTATGTCCCTAATAATCGTCGCGCTCAATCCTGCTAAAGTATTTTAGGTTTTAAAATTTCACAATTTGTTAGAAAAAGATAACGTCTCAGTGCGTTGAGAGAAAAAAATGTGAAATATATGAGTTATCTTTTACCTTGTCTTCTAACACATCAGTTATGTTGCATGGATCCACCGTGCCTTGTCATTGATGTTCGACAAGTGTATCAAATGAGGCAAACATGCACTATTGCATGTTGGTGTGATATGATGAAGCGTCAATGCCAATTCATCGACTTCATTTTCCATTCAAAATTTCAATAATCTTTGTAGCCGATTCGTAAGCTAGACAAGATTAGAGAATTTTAACGTTGTTGCGTTCTATCTACCATAGCTTTTGACTGGCACGCGTGTACAGTTTGATTCAAATATAACTTCACATTCTCACATGTGTCACTGTTTGCTTCTCATGACACATATATGTATCTAACTATCTTACGTAAGTTTATGCAATAAAACCCATCTCTCAATCTCGTTCCACTCCTCCATTGATGTCATTTGAAAGGCAAGTCTTTGCACTAATAGCAAAAATTAAAGACAAAAAAGCCATTTAATAACATTGTTGGGATTGATTTGGGTGGTTTTAATAAGTAAAGATAGGTCTTCAAGTGTGGTAGGTGGAGAGTAGAATATTGTCGACCACCTGAAAGGATAAGATATGCTAATTAGTGCACATATATCTCCTTCCTCTAATCTCTGGAAAAATTTAATGAAGTGTGTACTATGGAATAGATATTTATGACTGTATAATTAAGCATGATTATTATTTTAAGAGTTCAAAAGGTATAGATATTTTTGTATTAGAGTGTACGGATGGCCATGATGGAGCGATTGTTGGTTGTGGGGTGCAGGTGGATTACTTAGGTGCGATACGAGGTTTTGTTAATTTTCTTAAGTGCGGGAAGTTCGTAAGATTATTGACCTGAACTACCACACCTTTGTTTTCCTTTATGGTTATCTTCTCTACACCAATTTGATACAGCTTTTTACACTTTATATCTTTGGTAGGGTACTAGATATTAATACAAATTTAAATTCTCGATTTTTTAGTGTTGACTCATAAACTGATTTTTAACGCTATTAGGATTTTCTTAAAAATGATATATATGATATAAAAATATTTGTTATCGAGGAAAATTCGCTTTGAGTGGATATCTCAATCCATAATGCATTGGTAGAACCTGGAATGCTTTGTTTTTTTTTTGGTAGAAAGAATGGTAGAATAGAAAGTCAAATTAGGACTTTGTTTTCATGGCGGGTGTGATAGTGATTGCTAATCAATGATTTAGTTACTGTGCATGCTTCACTAGTTCACTTAGCAGACTAATATGTTTAGCAATTGTCTCAAGAGTGGATTCATCTAATTCTCCACTCATTAGGGGCACCAAAAAATACAAAAAGAAGAGAAGAGAAAGAAAGAAAGAAAGATTGAAGGAACTTGCCTTTGGGTCGTGGTTTTCCCTTCCAAAACGTGTCTATTGGGCTCTTCAAACCATCAGTTGTGGGTTCAATTGGCTTTCATCACTTTAAGGTAGTTTCATGTCATTTGGGAAGGTTAATTATATCGATGGTTGCAAAACTTAAAGGATTGCTCACCCTTGGTTACAAAAGAAAAAATTGCTACATAACGGTCACTTAATCGGTTTTAATGCTTCGACAGGGTCATTATACCCAGAATCATTGACAACAAGGATAAAATTGCCACGTCGGACGGACACTTGTACTGTATGAACTCACATGGCAAGATGACACGCATATGTACAGTAAGTACATATATTTTACATATAGAAAACCAAATTAACTACATGTACTTTACGTATAGAAAATCAAGTTGTTCAAATTTATAGTTTTACATAATAAGTATATGTACTTTACGTATAGAAAATCAAGTTAAGTACATGTACTGTACATATAGAAAATCAAGTTATCTTAGTTTATAGTTTTACATAGTAAGTACATGTACTTACTGACTCAATTGTATCTAGGTATCATGAATAAAAAAACGTGCATGTTAACTTGCCACATGAGCTCATACAGTACTCAATTTTATCCTCGCTGTCAACGTTTCTGGGTAAAGTGACCCTGTTGAAGCATTAAAACCCATTAAGTGACCGTTATGTAGCAATTTTTTCTTTTGTGACCAAAGGTGAGCAATTCTCTAAGTTTTGTGACCATTGGTATAATTAACCCATTTGGGAAGATTGAACTGACAAGAATAAGAACACCCAAAATATACAGTTCATAGAAACAGGTGTCATGTGAGTACATGTAAACAAATGATTAACCAAATTGTGTCATTTGAGAATTTTTACAAAGAAGACCAAGATGATACAAGTGAACCAACCATCTGTTGCTGCATTCCACTTTTTGTTTACTTAGTTGATAAAGGAATCACATATCGGTTTAACTAATAAACAATATATTAAATAGATTTGACTTACTAACCTCGATTTCAGTAGAAGTTAGCAGCAGAACAGAACCAGTTTCTATATTGGTCTTGCAAGCAAATCACGGTCGAGTTGTCAACGAAAGTGCTCAGCTGTTTTGCAGTCTAGATGCCACGCGTGATCTGTGCAGGATAAGGGGTCAGAAGGCCGAGGCCTCGCTTTTTCCCGTTGAGAGGTTTCCCTCCCCTTTCATTTTTTGGGGGTTGTGTTAGAATGAGAAGGAAAGGAAGCAAATTCCTCTATACAACCTCCAAATGGGCTAACGGGCCTAATGGGCCTTCTTAGACCCATCTCATTCCCAAGTCAATTGGTCACGCCAATTGGCCTCGGTTCATTGTCTCGGTTCGCACCTTGACTAACCAAGTTTGGCTCTACTCAATTGGGCTTTCCAATTGGTCTCGGTCCCGGTTCACACCTTGACATATCGAGTTCGGTTCACTAATCATGGGTGAACTGCTTTTTGCAACATCTCTCACTCGCACATGACGATACCATAACTCATCACGGGTCATGTTGGAACTAATACCAATCATGATTAAGATCTCGTATCATACAGACAAATAGACCGTGTGACCAGCATACGATGAAAGCGTAATTACTATATACATGTTAGGATTATATAAAAACTTATATCTCAATCCTGCTAGAAGGCGTCTCTCATAGAACAACTCATTTCTACCAAAGTGTATGCAACAACAACACAGACTGCTGAAAACATATGCCTTTTTGCTAGTTCGTAACCACACAATCGCTGCTTTTGAACTTCTCGATCTCACAAAATCTTTACTTATAGTTCACACATCATGTGACATACTGCATGATAGTCAGCTTAGCAAACTATTGGGACTAGTGCAAATGCATCTAGAAACGAAATTTCCCTCATACACCAGACAACCTACATAACCAAGTTACTTGCCCAGCTTAACACGCTTAGTCGAATCAATCATGACCATTAACGACAAGCTAAAGTAGCCAAACTCGACTACACATTTTGAATGTGTTAAGAGTTATAAGGATAAATAATACCGAGAACCACATATTTACGATAGGGTCTCACACTAGAAAAAGTGAGATCGTTTATCAATATTTTCCATCCACATGGTCGTATATATAACACACATGGTATGATCATGTGTTATGGTGTTCTTTCTTTCCCTTAAAAGAGCGCATGTTTATACAACATTGTTAACACCACACAGAAGCTTTGGTTACGATGCATTTCGTCATCTAACCTTAATCCACGCTTAACATGATTAATTCTGGCTTTAAAACATAATATGCTAAAAGTCACTCAATTTTTGCATCTAATCATTTAATGATCAGCATAGGAATTTATCCTATGACGCATGTCTCTTTTCATACGACTTTTCTTGCCTATTTACAATGGACTCACCACTATAAAATGCAAGATGACCTATTGATTATGAACGTGCTCTCGATCTCTCTCTACGTTCAAAATCAGTCTTATTTTAGTTCTTCCCCCAACAAACAAGGAAAATTAAGGTAAACACCCGTGTAAGTGGGTTATTTCTTTGTCTAACGTGCTTTCACACTTAATGCTACAGCAAATGTCAACTCTTAACATTTGTGTTCATGTATTGCCCAGATGATCTTATTAAAGATGACGTTTTAAGGGATTCACATTTCATATGCCATACGGGTCTTAAGGAACTTATTCCTTATAAAATTTTATTAACGGATCTTTCAATAACATCTTACATGGATTTAGACTTCCAAGTTTACTTCTCCTTATGAAACTTGTACTCAAATTTACTTGTCCTTGTACAACTAAGTCTCTCACAAAATAATACTTGGTCTCAATTTTCTTAGACTTATATTAGATATTTTTGATCCTTAAGCAATTGAGGTCGACTGTTACTAATGACTGTCGTGGGTTCTTTAGGTAGTTAGTGCTAAGTGGATCACTCCACTATATAGCTAACCATCATATTGCACTGCAGCTAATGAAAATATGATCTCAGCTTCTCTTGCCACACACTTATATGTGTTCCTCACTGTTACGTGGAGTAGTTTTTCAGCCAAGTAAGAACACATAATCAGATATGCACTTCCCTATAGTCCACATCATTATGCGGAGTAGTAACTGTGTCTCATTTTATCGTAAGCCCTTATGATAATACAGTACCTTGCAGTACCTTTAAAGCATCCAAGTATCTTATTCACTGCTTTTCAACATCGTCCTTACGTGTTAGATCGATATTTACTAGTTAACTTGATAACATAGCAAATTCTAGGCATTGTTGTTGAAATTCGTAACTAAATATGACATTCATACAAGGATAAACACAACAAAAATAACACAAATTTTATCCTAGAATTCCACCAAGGATCCAAGCACATCAATCATAAAATATTAGGGTTAGGATTTTACCTAGAAAACCAAAGCTCGATTGTATGAACGAATGATTTGTTGGTGTAGCTTTTAGTATTAACTCAAAACCTTTTTCAACCACGTTGTCATTGCGCGAACGTGACCAATGGTATCCACACAACGAACTTGCTAAGATTGGTGTAGTGTACTAGCACCTTTTAGAATCTCTATTCTAATGCTCACAAATAATTTCTCTCTTTGTTTCTGACACTCACAAATTCGGCCAAACCGTTGCTATGAGAAACAAGACTAGGGTGTGCTCCTATTTATAGGCATATGAGAAAACCTAAATAGATGCACTAGGTTGGCCAAAACCCTTCATTGTTCAAAAAGAATTCGGCCACACCAATACAAGAAGTATATGTGCCAAAATTTCTTCTCAAATTAGGAACCAAACCCTTTTTCTTCCCATTCAAGATTTCGGCCTCTTCCTATTCTAAATAGGAGTGTGATGAATTCTTGTTTAGTCACATTAGAGTTTGTCTTTCTTGTCCCACAAGAATAAACACTTCCTAATTAATTTTACCACATACTAATTAGGATTTTATTTTCCTTGTTAAACAAGAATAAAACTCCTAATTAGTCATGAACTCCTAATTAGTTAGTACATGTGCCGAAATACTCCTTGTCACACAACGAAAGTGATCCTTAAAAAATAAGAGGATGGATGTCGAATTTCTCACTCCTTATTTAGGTTTATTGTGCCGAAATTCTTTCTCCTTATTTAGGTTTATTGTGCCGAAATTCACATAGGTTTCATTAATATTATTGGGCTTTTAATTATATGATACTTTATCATAAAATAAATCACTCAAATGGGCCTAATTATGTCACCATAATTAAATAATCATAACCATGATAATTGATGATTCATATTAAAAACTCATTACATTAATGGACTATGTATTAAATCTTATTTAATACATAAATCATAAAATCCTGAATTATTATTGATTAATTAAATCAATCATCTTAATCATTCAATTACCACAAAGAGAGAACTTTTGTAACCAATCCAATTCGTTTTTTTGTGTGACCCAATAGGTCCACTAAAGATTGGTAATGTGCCTCGTCCCAAAACATATGGGCCCAAAGTCCATAAGCTGTATCTAGTAATACATTATGACAACCCAAAATTGGTATCGATAATCCGAGTTAACCTTTCACAGTCTAATATTTAGTCCTTTTGTCTCATGATATCTATATTAAGCATAAGACATGGTCACATGTCTACATTATATTGCTTAATGTGTTTCTTGATCCCAAGTAGATTGATATACAAATGACATTGATAAACCCTTTTATCAATTCATTTGAGTATGCATACATTCTATCAATCTTACTCATCAAGTGGCCTAAATATATCACTCTTCATAAGAGGAACAAATACATCACTCTCATCATCACTCATCTAAAATATTCATGGCATATCCAATCATAGCCTTTATTGTTGCCATGTTACGGATATCGTTTGACTAAGTCAAAACATGTGATTCCTCATATAGGAGTTGATAGTGAGTTTCAGTCGGAGGGCTCAAAACATCACAACTGTATGAAAACTACTTGTGTTTTCATAGCGGGTCAGTCCAATACATGTTCTTTAACATGTATCTATGTTCCAAGTGATATCTTATATTCATAATCAGTAAAATATGATTATCCTCTTAGCAACATACTAACCTTGTCTTGTCATCATTCCCATGATAACAATCAACTAAGGACGTTTAGAATATTATCCTTTTTACCTTATAGTTTTACTATCAAGTCACACACTTGATGACATAAAGAAGAATAACTATTCATGGATGATTTATTGTCATAAACAATATAATGTTTCATAGATATGAAATAAAATACATCTTTATTAAATAATAAATGTAATGACAATGTGTATCAATGATTAGACTAGAGTTCAAAACTAACACTGACAACATCGCGAACTGTAGGCGGCGAGCTGACTATGGCGGCGGCTAGGGTTCAAGGAAGTGTGGGGGAGTGAACATCGATGGTGGTTGGGGATGCGTTCATAAAGAGACAACGATGGTGTAGAAAGAAAAAATAGAGACATAGAGAAGGAGATGAGAGAGAGGGAGAGAGAGGAGGTGAAAGCATATCGAAAAAGGGATAAAAAAATGCGTCTCTGAAAATTCTGCTTCGTATGTACTAAGAATAACATCCGTCCAACTGGTAAATTTTGGGTCGAAAATTAAGAAAAAATGCCCAACGGCCTATGTTTGTAAAGAAAGGTCCCAATTAGGGTTTGTAGTGTAATTAATCCTTATAAAAACAAGAATAAAAAAGGGAACCACTCGCGATCCTTTGCGTGATACTCGAGCCCATTAAAGGCCCCGAAAATACCGAAGTGGCACGCACTAACCACAAATATTAAATAAAAACCAGAGAGACAATACTAAAGACTAAATAAAAAAGAGAATTTTCTAAAAATGAGGTGGGAGTGCGCAATACACCAAGCGGCGCACGATAGAGAAAGCTCCCCTTGTGTCTGGGTCCTTCCGGTTTTCACCTCTTTATCCCCCAAAACCTGCGCCTCCAAGCCTCGCTCTACTCTGCTCGCCGTCTACCCTTATATACGCTGCTTGTTCGCGATTCGCATCTCTTCGTTGACGCCTCGTTGTGGTTTCTGCCTCCGCAGATCTCGCTGTTTTCCTCCGATTTCTTCGATTTTTGAGGTAATTTTCTTCGATTTCTGATCTCCAATCCGATTTTCCATTGTTTTGTTTTCAGATGTAGTTTGTGTGTGTGTGTGTGGATTGATCAGATCTCTCATTTTCGTTTAGGGTTTCGTTTTCCGTTTTAAATCGAGATTTGAAAAGAAAAACTATTAATATCGCCTTATCAGATCGGATTTTCTCGTGTTTTGAGCTTATTTTGTTCATTGTTAATTGGATTTCAGGTCTACTCTCGATTTGATTTGATTTTTTTTCTTCTGATTGCAATGATCTTTTTTTTTTCATAGAAAAGGTGAAAATTGGGCTATTTTTTCAGGAGAATGAAGGTTCTAAGTACGGACATCAAAATAAAATTTATTTGTAAAATTCAATTTTTTCTAGCAAAGAGTATTTTTTGTATCAATTTCTTCATATATATAGCGTCGATTGATTTCAATTTTTATAAATATTGCCCCTTTTTTTTATTGATTTCAATTTTTTGTTCTGCAGCGGCCTTTTTCTGACATTTGGTTGGCCTAATTGGGGAGTTAGACCGCAATGCGGGGATATGAAAGAGATGTAAGCCAGCTGTATGATTGTTTGGAAATATTTCGGAAGTTTTGGTTGTTGCAGGTTTTTTTTGTAGCTAACTACTGTTTTTTCTTTTTCTTTCAGTTAGATGAATATTATGATGAATACGAGGATGAAGGAGAAGAGCAATTGGAAGGTGAGGAGGCATATGAGGAGGAGGAAGAAGAACGAAAGCCAGCTGCTGAGGAATTGGAATATCTTGCACTACGAGCACGTCTTAAAGAACGGATTAGAAAGAACAGGCAAATGGAAGGTGGTTCTGCTCTCGCCAAATCCCAAGAGAAAAAGAGCAGGCTTCCTTTTGACAAGTAATGTGCCTAGTTTTTTCTATCATCATTATTATTTTTTGATGAAAAAGTCTGGGATGCCATTGATTTTCAATTAAATACGCAACTTTTCCATCCGATTTAGTGGAATAATTGGATACATACATTTGCACATGCATAGTATGATAAAGTAAATGACAATTTTTTTGTCATGACTTTTGGAAAGTGCTTGTGTTGCACTCGTTGTTGTAATGACCGTTCATTACCCGGCAAAGCACCAGAATTCAGTTGGATTTTCTCTTTTCACTCTTCATAGAGAAAGAAATTATTTAGTTATGTTACAGCTAGGCAATTGTTTTGTTTAATACTTCACAAATTTCTCTTCCTACAGCTTTGGATCATTCTTTGGACCATCTCAGCCAGTTATTGCTCAACGGGTAATTCAAGAAAGCAAGTCCTTGCTTGAAAACCCGCATTTGGCATTGAAAATGGCAACTTCAAATAGTAGCGTATGTATCGCCTTCCTTGTCCTTGTTTTGAATCTTTCACATTTACCTGGATTCAATTTTTTATGGACCTTGTATTATGTTTGTTCTGATGTCAATGATATTCTTGTATGATGATGTGTTCTTTAATTAAGTTCTTCTGTTCTGCTGTAATTTTCTAAATATGTTGAGAGTCTTCATAATTTTCTGTTTCAGAACAAAAAGAGTTCGGCTTCAACTGCGGCAGGTTCGAGAAATGGAGCAAGTCAGCAGATACCCAAGTTCAAAAAGGAGGTGCGCTTTAAAGCTTGTTATTTTTCTTGGCATTTCCAATGGGATGGATGGAAATTTGGGAGTTAATTTCAAGGACTTATTTATCTGTTATTACGAGTATCATGAATTTTCTTATCTGTGCAGATGCAAGTTAAGGTCCAGAAGCTCAAGGACACAAGAGATTACTCCTTTCTTTTATCAGATGATCCAGACCTTCCAGTTCCTACTAAGGAATCTGTGCCTCGGAATGTCAATGCTCCAAGTTCTGGTACGTTGTCTTTTCAGTACATAATCTGGTTACTGGAGTTTAATACATCCTATGTTATTGAGGAAACTTATTCAGGTTTTTTGCTGATGTTGAAGAGGCGCGATCTGCTCCAATGCCACAGAAGAGTAAACAACCATCAAGCATTAACAGCAGAAGTAATCATGAAGAAAGAAGATCACTTTCTTCTATGAATGGACATATGCAATCAAAATCTGGGCAACACAAACCATTGTCTGCCAGTAAACCCAACTCAGCATCTATGGATTTGAGAAGACAGCTTGGTAGCAACAATGGGGTTGGGCCTGGCCGGCCAGTGGGCCCAAAAGGCTTGCCTGCAAAGCCTCCTGTTGCTACTTTGGATATGAAAGTATCAGCATCAGGTTCAAAAAGTGTACTTCCAGCTTCACGCAAGCCTCTTCCTTCAAAGATGCAGTCATCTGTATCCAAACCAGTGCAACAAAGGCCTCTGCAACAGAGACCTTTGGAACAGAGAGCGTTGGAGCAGAGGAAGAGAGTACAAGAACCTGATAGGGCAAAGATGATGCCAAAAAAACCCCAAATTCCTTTGAAACCTCAGGTTTGAAGCTCATTTTCTTTCTTATGTACCTCATCAATTTAAATCATTATAATTGTAGCCTTATTTACTTCCTGCAATTTTACATAGATAAACAAGCCATTGAAGCAAGTTCCATCATATGGCTCTTTACATGATAACCGACCAAAGAAAAAGCCCATGAGACCAGCAACATACTGTGATGATGAGGATGATGAGGCTCTCAGTATGATCAGAGAAATGTTCAAGTAAATCTCTATTTCTATTTGCCCTTTGCTTTATATTTCATTTTCATTTTATTTTTCTCCTCCTAATTTGAAGATAAGTTAGTATGTGGTAAGGAACCCTAAACTTATTTGCCAACACTTTGGCATGATTCTTATGGAAATAACACATTCACAAAGGAACATCTGTATTTTATGAATGAAATAGATTTGGATAGATATCGAATGTGATATAAGGTTTTTGTACCTTTAGCAATTGAATGTCGAAAAACGTTAAATTGATTTCCTGTGTTGCATGGTATTGCTTTATTACAGTACCCAAAGGTACGCTGGTCGTGGCTATGATG
>CAODLS010697044.1:0-14012 GCA_948243855.1 Flueggea neowawraea
GCCTTTGTTCTCTCTTTCCTCTGATCCCTTTTAGTTGCTTCTCTCGTTTGCCTCGTTCTCTCTCTTCTTTAGTTCTTCGTCGCGTCCTCTTCTTTCTTCATTGCCACAGTTGTCTTCTCTTTGTCTTCGTCGATCTGCAAGTGTTGAAGGTAGAGTAATGGCGAAGAGTGATGGTCATTGGTCGGGGCCGACAGCTAGGGTTGGAAAAACCCTAATTGTTGCTTGCTGTCCCAGATTTTAGGAATTTACACCTTATGTTTTAAGAGATTTTCATAAAAGTCATTTTATTGTTTGTTCATGTATGCTTTTGAGAGATTTAATGGTTTAATATGAAAAAAACACTTTTAAACACAATTTGTTCAGGTTAATTTTGTTGAGTTTGGTTGATTTTTTTTGAGTTTGATTGATTTTGCACAGGGGGTGATTGCATTTGGAGAGTTTCGTAATCTTTTGGACACCAAATTAATTGTCATTAAATAAATTAAAATTCATACATATATATATATATATATATATATATAGATAATTGAACTTAATTTAAAAAGAATATTACATTGAAAATTTATTAAATCAATTTTTTATAAAAAGATTTGAAGACATTTGGAGATCTTCTAAATTAAATCAAACTTTTTAAGACATTTGAAAAAATTGATTATAAACTCCCTTTGAAGATATTTGGAGACTTCATTCCAAGACTTTCTGAAAAATTAGATATTTTTCCTTGAAATTCATTTTTCCTAAAAAAAATCAATTTCTCTTGAAATATCGTGATTTTTCACGAATATGACATTTGTTAAATCAATTTTTCTTTCTGGCATTTTTCAAAATCAATATTTTCAAAAAATATTTTTTAAAATTAATATTTATTTTTGTTATAAAAGTGAAATTAATAACACTAATGATCACAAAATTTAAAAATAAATTTATTAAAATTATAAAATTAATTGTTTTTCAAACTAATTACAAAAGTTTCATTAAATCATATCCATAGTCAAAATAATCGAAATTTGTGTGAAATTTCGGTTACATGTATACGTAGGTCAACAAGTGGGACTGCCACGGAAGAAAAATGGCACGTGGACTACATTGAAGCCACCTCTCACCCGCTTACATGTACACCTCACATAAAGCACTCTTAACTTTCCCAATTTGCAAACAATCCATAATCATCCCTTCACTCTCGGCTCCTCTCACCCGCTTGTAATTTTAGTCCAAATAACCACTCCAAAGTTCCAATTCCTCTGTTTCTGTGTTGCTGCTCTCACTTTCTTGACGCGTTCCACACAGATGTCACAACTCGCTCTCTCTTTTGGTCGACACTTTTTGAACCGATCCAGAGTTGCTGCTCTTCGTTTCCAAGAGACCCAACTCGCTCTTCCCCATCATTGTTGCTCTTTGTCTCACTCTCTCTCTTTCACTCGATGCATTCTAAGCCAATCTAGCGTTGTTGCTCTTTGTTTCCAAGAGACCCAACTCACTCTCTCCACCATTGCTGCTTTTTGTCTCGATCTCCCTTACAAGCACTTCTCTCTCGCCTCTGCTAGGTAATATATAGATGCATTTGGTTTTCATTTTTTTATTAGTTCCAAGAATTTTTTTATAGTATATTAGGTGACATACTGTGTGATTTGAAGAAAACACATCTGCTACGGAACATGTGACGAAAATAAAAATAAACAAACATAAACGGTGGTGGGTAATAATGTGTTAGTCCACATGACATTTGCTGTTTACTTGACACTCACTTATTATCTTATATCTACATGTTAAATAAAAATTACTAAAATTTTTATTGTTATTATTACTATGATTGTAATTTAATAAAATTTTTACGATGGGCCAGAGAAAACGATTTTTATGATTTTGGTGAACTTATTTACCTAATTTTTTGTGACGATGGTTAATACTAACCCATAAAAGTGTGATTTTATCAAAAACTATTTAATTGTTACAGAAAGTCTCTCAACATTTTTAGGGAAATTACATAGTATTACATTTTTTTTCATTTAATATTGAAAAATAGCACGGCATGTGTATTATATTGACAAATAGCAGGGCCGGGAATATATCTTGACGTATAAAATTTCCCAATATTTATTTGTTTCAAATTTGTTTGGCAAAACCTGCAGAGGTTCCGTGTCACCTATATCTCAGAAGCTGTAAAACTCAAAAATCTCTTCTTCATCCCTCTCAGACTCAATCTATTTCGCTCACTCTCATTCTCTCTCCGTATCTCACACTTACTCACTCTAGTCTTCTTCATCTTCACCTTCTCATATAGGTATCACGCTCTCATTTTCTCTGTTCATCTCAATCTCACTTTCGTTGTTCTCTTTGGTAAAAGATTGCGACTTTGGTTTGGCGGGTATGGTTTGTTAACATTGGTAAAAATCATGTCTGATTGCATCTAACTATTGTTGGGTGTCAATGCTTTCAATAATTTGATGGTGATTATTGTTGATTTGAAAAGAAAAAACAAACCGTACTATGAACTGATGATTATCGACAAATTTTCCTTTTTGTTGTTATTGTTGGGTCTCTAAGTGGACAGTCTTTGATGGGTCTTCACTCTTTGCCTTTTGCATTCTTGTGCGTTTCTTTTCTTTTAATTAACGTTGAATTGATGTTAATGTCTGAATTAGTTAATCAGTTGGAAAGTAATATGCAATATGAGAATTCACTTTCGTATATGATTTGATTTTTAAATTTCTTAGTTCTAATTATGGACCATTTTGGTTGTGCCGACAAATATTGAAATATTGCTCACGATTTGTGCTGTTTTGCTTGTTGCACATTACGTGCTCGATGAAATGCCTAACTGATTCTTTAAAGTTTAAACTGAGAATTCACTCTCGTATGTGATTCTTTAAATATTTGGTTTAGAGAATGGATTACTAAGCAGGAACAAATATCAGTAAAAGGAGCTAATGTTCAATGGCAATTTTAGATATTTGCATTATGTTTAAGGATAGCTTGATCAAGAAGTTGAAGAATGTGAAGCGACATTGCCTGCATATAATGCTGCTAATATGTTTTGTTGGTTATAAAGTGCTATATTGTGTTGCTTATAAGGTGTGTGTTGATTATGCTCAAGATTGCACCTTTAATCCACATCAGTCTGTCAGAAAATATTCAAATTCAAATTCCGAGGAGCGTCTTGGCTTTGTCAGCATCTGATCATCATTTAAATTGTGCATTTTATTATTTGGGGAGAAATATATTTAACCTTTTTGATGATACAAAAAAGGGGAGAAGTGTGCATGAATTTGATTAAGTGTTTTATCAGGTTGCATAATTCTTTCAATTGCTATCATTATTGTTTTGAACATCATATATTAATAATGTATTGGACTAACCAAGTGACAAAGAGTGAAATTCTTGATCAAATTGTTTGTTATTGATGAATAGATGTTCAAATTCATGTATGTTTTGTTATCATAAAAAAAGGGGGATTGTTGACTTTGGTTTTGATGATGATGATGCAAAACATCCATGAAAAGATGTGTTAAGTTGTAGGCTTGCTGAAATATGAATACAAAGCGACTTATACATGATACAAGTCACTTTGATCATATTTAAGAAATTTTGGGTTAATACAAGTTGTGTTGTACATGATACAAGTCACGTTAATGCTACCTCTGGAGAAAACAGAAGGATTCAAAATCATAGAAGTCGCGTTGTACATTATACAAGTCACGTTATAACATTCTGGATTGATTGCACAAGTATATAAATAAGTCACGTTGCAAAGAGTACAAGTCACGTTATATGATGAGCTGATGAGGACAAAGCCAAAACGCTCATCAAGATTTGAATTTAAATATTTTCTGACACGCTGACGTGGGTTAAAGGTGCAATCTTGAGCATAATGGGCAATGCACGTTGTAGATGGTACAAGTAGCGTTGAGAATTCATTGGGTGAATTGTGCATATTCTAGAACGAAGAACAAAGTACGTTGAACAAGTCACAAGTCACATTGATACTTGATCAATTTACGTTGTACATGATACAAAGCACACAACACCTGATCAATGCACGTTGTATATGATACAAAGTACACTGTATCTGATGTTAGCATTGTACAACATTTGGAATTATTCCACAACGGCTATATTCTTGATTTTAACATTCCCAAACTCCAAGAAAGCTATAAATATGAATCTCCAACATCAGAAGAAGAGAGAGAAATCTTGGGCCAACTTTGTTATCTTTATTTCTTGTTATTTCTCTCATTCTCATTTAATACCCACTCTTGCTATTTTCATTTATTATTATTCTTGGGTTGGGTTGAGCATATAATCTGTGTTTTGGGAATACAATTTGTAACAATCAAAGTATTTGATTGAGATTTGTATAAGTTTTCTTGTTGAGCCTTAGAAAAATAAGTGTGGTCGCTAGTGAGTTTTAGAAAATTAGAGGTGAACGGTTTCCTAATTGAGCCCGCAAAAATTAGAGGTTTGGTTTTTTTGTTTGGTCCATAAGTTGAGCCCGCAAAAATAAGTGGTGTAAACGGTTTCTCTCCACCCGAAAGTGAGGAGATAGTAGATTAAAATTCTTAAATGGATCTCAAAGAGTGGGTATAGGTCAAAAATGACCGAACCACTATAAATTGAGGCTTTGTTTTATATTTGTGAATTGGAGGTTTTATTGCTTCCGCATTTAAGTTTGATTTTACTTGTTTTAAGCTTTATTATTTGGTTTAATTTGCAAAAGTTTTAAGAAAAGTTTTTAATTTCCTAAAAATCTAATTCACCCCTCTTGGATTGCCATTTCTTATTGGGACCAGGACTTTCAAGATAGAGTTTTTTCACTGGTCTATTATTTGATTGAATTGGCATTACTCCTACTTGTTGTGACCACATCCATTGAGAGAGCAGAAATAAGAATGAACTACGAAATAAGATGGAAGATGAATGGTTAAAAGACAGTTTGGTGGTATTCGACAAGAAAGAGATTTTTGCAACTATTGCTAACGAATCCATTTTGAATCCTTTTTAAAATATGAATAATCGTAAAAATTAATTATATCGCACCATAAACACAAGTGTCGCTTGAGTTGTACTTGTCTTTACATTATTAATTGCTTTTAATGTTATTTTATCGCACTATAATGTCGTCATATTTTTTGCAACAAAAAATTGTCATTTTAATCCATCCTAAAGTTGATTTCACCTCCTTCAATTCATGGCTTTGCCACTGTGTATATCGATATAATATCAATCTAATATCAATGCCCAGTGTATATCAATATAATATTACAAGGTATTGCAAATTCTGAATTAATATTACCTTGATAATATGTATATTATAAAACAAGTCAAGAATCGGGTTATTATCTAGTGATATATAAGAAGAGAAAAAAGTGGAGCAACAAGGTTCAAGATTTAAAAAAATGCACAAATTTTATTACCCATAAAAACCACACAAAATTTGAAAAAAAAAAAAGGAATGCTTTAACTGAAGAGTATATGGTGGTGAGATTTAGGAAAAGTGATATAATTTTTTTTTTGGTAAAATCAAATTATATTGCACAACTGTACAAATTTACATAGTGTTCCATTGGTTCAATCCAGACTATTCTTACCGAATTCTGACTCACATATGGACAGATGGATAAAAATAATCGAGAGATGAACCAGAGATGGCCTATACTGAAAAAAACAAATCTATACATGACTAAATCAGAAACACAGAGCAGAATACTAAAAAAACACCCCTATATATGCTTAATATATCCTGTAATTCGAAGTTTAACATTGTTAAGAACAAGCTGTACAATTCTATCAGTAGGAGTCAAGTTCTGAAATACTACCTTGTTTCGCTCTTGCCAAATCCAGTTGATAGTTGAAGAGAATAACACTCGCCTGGTCTGACTGATTAATGATTTGCCTTTTGATTTGCGAGAGAACTAGCTCACTTCCCTTCGCCAAGGTAGAATCCGGCATTGGTTCCTGCATTTAGGAAGTAATTGCATCCAAACAGTGGCAGCAAAATCACAATCAAAGAACAAATGTTCCACAGTTTCCGAATGGGTATAGAAGAAAATACATAGATCATCTGTTACATAGCCCCAATTAATCAGCCGGCTTTTCACAGCTAGCCTATTTTGGAGAGAACCAAAGGATAAAACTACACCTGGGAACATGTTCAGGTCCCCACACTAATGAATACCAAGAAACCCGTCGGTGTTTAATCCTCAAAAAATTCCAGGCAGCTTTCACTGTATATTTCCTAGTTGAGGAGAGTTTCCATTACACCCTATCAGATGTGTCTGCATTGGGGTTTACCAAAGAAACCTGATGCCACGCAGTCACAAAATCATCATTTAGGGGAGGAGGCAAATGCCAATTATTAGAGTACCAAACCTCTGCAACTTTTGCCTCTCCAGGGATTCCAGAATGAGCAATGCAAAGTGAAGGGAAAATATCAACAATAGATTTACCATTCAGCCAGGGGTCATACCAGAAGGAGAAGAGCTTACCATCTTCAAGGCAATAATCAAAGCTATGTATCGAAATTATGGGGATTCTAATAGAGATTTTTTCTTTCGACCATCTCTCAATTGTTAATACGATACAGAAGAGATATCAGTTTCCAAACAAGGTATAAATATTGTCTAAAACAAAAAGTGATTTACAAGGTGGAACATTTGAGAAATTTGTTGTAAAATTTGACTGTAGGCGTAATTTCCTCTTTAAATTCCAGCATGCTTATGATTCCTGACCAGAAAAAAAAAAAACAAAATGCCTGCTTAATTAGCAGTTTTTGTCTTATAATAACTAACAGTCATTAATTCAAAGGAAGTAACAAAATTATAGAATTATTTTTTGGGAAATATGGTATCATATATATATATAATCAGTTGGTATCATACTATGTTGCTCTTATTTATTTTTTTAAATTCTCTTATTTATTTTATGTTGTTATTGTTAAATTATGTTAACATACCTGATTACATTCCTTTTATCTCAAATACGGCGTATATTCAGACCTCTTCTTTACGAGTTTTTTTTTTCGATAAATCATTTTATTTACATCCATTGGAACCAAATCTACAATCCTTCGACTCCTGAAATTAATTTTTATACCAATAATTTTCTTGTTAGTGAGTTTTAAAATATTTCATTAATGGAGGATAAGTGATACAGAACCTCCCTGAATAAGCTTGAGAAACCCTTTTGATATTCGAACCCCCAACACATTAACAAGAAAATCCCAATACCAATTCGGTTTAAACCCCTAAGAATGGCTAGAAATCAAATTGCTTAGATGATTTGATCAAATAATTGGAATCTAGAAAACTTGTTTCTAAACTCCAATTTCGAAACACTCTACAAGAAGGTGATCAAACTATTTGAATATTCCTTAAGCATACATTCTACTCAAGAACACAAAGACAAAAGCAAAAGCCTTTAGGTTTTAAAATGTCATCAACAATCTGTCCATATGGTTCGACGATGGAATGATTAAATAGCCTTACAAAAGATGTCCTTCCAATTAGGACTACTAAACAAAAGCCAATTACCATAATAAATATAGGACTCCTAATTGGATGCTACTTGCCATAAAATAAATACATAAAAATAAGAAACTTATTTATCACACAAGATAAATTCGGCCAGCCCATTAAAACACACTTAATTAATCTCATTAGTGACTTGGATTTGAATTAAGTTGTATTGGACTTGAGTTGAACTTGTTCCAAAGCTTTTGCGGCCTTGTAAACCTTCATTAAGCGAGTTCACCAAGCCTGATAGATGATGGATCAATGCTTGTTGAAACTTCTTTGATTGAGACCTTGTTATGGGTCCTGGAGGCATGCTAATTGGATTAGAAACGTGTGGAACTTGCACTTGATCCTTGTCTTGAAGTTTAGGCCGAGAACCCTCTTCGACATGACCATGCTGAACTGGAAGCTCTTCGACATGACCATGTTGAATTTGATCAGCGTCTGGAAGCTCTTTGACAGGACCATGTTGAATTTGATTTGGATGCTCTATAACAGTATATGTGCATGTGGTATTTTTGAACTGTTTTCAAATTAGTTATGTGAGCCTTAGAGGTGATCTCGATTGTTGTCCCTAACTGAGTTTTACTCACCCCCTCCCTCTAAATTTCAAGTTATTCGGTGTTTGTATCATTAAATTTTTGGTGCTCAGTGAGACATCCAATTAAGTAGTATGTGCCCTTTTTCTCGGACCCTAGAATGTCAGCTCAGTTGACGCTCGACATCGGGTTTCTTGTGGGTTATGGTATATCAAAATATTTTGTATTGGATTATCTTATAAATATTTTTCTTACATTTATGTCGAATGTCTGATTCTACGAGGCTTGTGTGGGATGGTCCAAGTCTCCGATTCGGTTTGCGTTGTACTCCAGTCATGGTCCGATCTCGACTCATGACAGAAAAACATTGAGCTTTAATGGTCGGATTAATTTTCTGAGGAGGAGAATTAGAAAGATGAGGGATGGGAGGTCTGAGGTTATTAGGGCTGAGTATTCTAAAGCCAAAAAGGAGTTTATGAGAATTATTAATCAGAGGGAGGTTTATTGGAAGGAAATATCTAAATTATTCTTCTTGAGAGAAGGTGGTAGAAATTCTAAGTATTTTCATGTTGTGGTGTCGACTAGAAAGTGGAAGAACCAATTTGAGTATCATATTGACAAGGAGGGGTTTAAGCTGGAATGGAGAAAAGGCCAGGAGCGACGCGGATGATCTTGTGAGATATGTTGACAAGAACTCAATGAGAAGCAAATGCGCCCATTAGCAAAAATGATGCCGAAGAGGTGGTGTCCAGTATGCACACCAATAAAGCTCCGGGTAAGGACGGGCTCAACCCCTATTTTTTTCAATGGTTCTGACATATCATTAGGGACGAGGTTGCTATGACTTGCTTGAAGATTATTGATGAGGGCGTGATTCCTGAATGCTTGAGCGATACTCTGATTGTGCTTATCCCGAAAGTGGAGAAGGTGGAGCTAATAGGTGAATTAAGACAATCTCTTTGTGTCAAGTTGTTTACAAAACTATTTCAAAAATGTTGGTCATGAGACTGAAGAGCGTCATTGGTTCGTTGGTCTCAAAATCGTAGAGTGCTTTTATCCTTGGTAGATACATTACCGATAATATTTTTATTGCCTTTAAGGTTCAACACTACCTGAAGAGGAAGACTAACACTATGTTTGGAAGGAAGGTTTTGATTGGAAAGGAAGGGTTATTAAGAGTTTTATATTTTTTTACACATGTTTGGAATGAATCGAGAAATGAGGGAGAATGGTTATGGAAGGTTATGAGGGGTTGGATTTTATATTGAGTTTAAGAAGATTTTTAACACTCTAAAATAGAGTGTTAATAAAGATTGAGAGTCTTAAAAGAAAATAAAATATTTTTTTGTGACAATAATAGACTAACATAATGTTGTTTCTAATTTTTCCAGATTCTGCCGCACCTCACCTAGCCGTAGCATGACCAAACCAAAGTCCCTATAACACCAAAAATTGGAACAAAGAAAACCACCTGAACATCTAGTAAAGAAATGAAACATATGTATTTCTTCACAATTGGTTTGACAGCTGAACACTCGTGGTTGCTATATTTTAATTATTTCTGCTTACTAGTAGTCCCACTTCGAAATTCTTGTCTTCTAAATTTTAAGTAAACACTGTTTTGTGGTTACTGTGTTGTTTCCAATTTACAGAACTAGTAAAGAAATTCATTTTATTCAATTTATTTATCTTAATTTATCTAATTTTTGTTCAAAGAAAGAATAAAAAATAAAAATTTTGAATCAATATTTTTTAAATCAACAAATAAATATATATGATAATATTTAATATTATAAAAATAAATTTAAAATATAATTAATTAATTTATCCTAACTTTTTATTTTAAATAAATATAATTATTTATTAGTTTTTTATTTACAATCTTCCATTCTTAAATAAATTAAAATTTTTATAACCTATTTTATTTTATTTCAATCTAATCCAGCCTATTATTAACCAATCCACTCTCGCCCTTCACCAAACAGAGTGTAAAGGTAAGGAGGGGTTGGCGGCATTAAAGTTAGATATAAGTAAGGCTTATGACCATCTGGAGTGGGGGTTTTTCATGAAAATGGTAGAGGTGATTGGTTTCAGTGCTAAGTGTCGCCAACTTATCTGGGGTTGTGTCTTTAATGTTAGGTTTCGGGTCTGCTCTGAATTTGGACTATTGGTATCACTTGTTCCTCAGAAAGGCTTAAGACAAGGGGATCTGCTATCCCCCTACTTGTTTAGTTTGTATGCTGAGGGCTTATCGGCTCTCCTTCGCTGGAAAGAGAGGTTGGGGTTAATTCATGAGTGTATGGTGGCGAGGAGGGCGCCGATGGAGTCGCATCTCTTTTTTTACGGATGATAGCGTTGTCTTCTTTAGAGCTAGTAGGGAAGAAGTTGAGGTGGTAAAGGAGGTGTTATCTATTTATGAAAAAGCTTCGGGACAGTTTGTGAACTATAATAAATCTGCGATCAAATTTAGTTCGAACACCTCGACTGAAAAGAGGAGTGAGGTTTCAATTTGTTTAGGAGTTGTGTGTGGAGAAATTTGAGAGATATCTGGGATTACGGGCGGAGGTTAGGTGAAGCAAGAGAGAGGTTTTCCGGTATGTAAAGAAGTGGGTCTGGAAGCGTGTCCAGGGCTGGAATCAAAATTTACTCTCTAAGGCGGGTAAAGAGCTTCTTATCAGATCTGTAGGGTTAGCAATTCCTATGTTTGTTGCGAGTATTTTTTTCCTTACCAAAGGATTTATATTCTGAAATTGAAATAATTTTGAATGGTTTCTGGTGGAGTTCAAACGAGGGGAGAGGCATAAAGTGGATGAGTTGGCAACGCTTGCGTAGAGCCAAAATTGAGGGCGGATTGGGGTTTCGGTGTATTAGAGATTGTAACTTGGCTATGTTGGGAAGACAAAGCTGGCGTCTACTTTCGTGTCCTGATGCGTTGGTTTCGTGTATCCTTAAGGCCAGTATTACCCTGATGTTAGTTTCTTGAATTCCAAAATTGGCTACAATCCTAACTATACCTGGCGTAGTATTTGGGAAACCAGAGACATGTTGAGAAAAGGATGTAGGTGGCATATGGGCAATGGTAGATCGATTTCTATGGGCCGTGGTGCTTGGCTAAATGATCCTTCAAATCCTTTTATCTCCACTTCGCTTCCTGACTCAATAAAAAACAGTTGTGTGGCTGATCTCATTATTCCCAAAGGTGGTTGCTGGAACATTCAGCTTGTTGGGGAGGTTTTCAATCAGAGGGGCCAGGATTGTATTCTAAATATCCCCCTTAGTAGTAGAAGCATTTCTAACAGGATGGTTTGGGTGTTTGATGACAAAGGTGTTTATTCGGTGTAGGCATTATATATTCACGTCTTGCGGATGGAGGAGAATGCTGATAATGGGGACAGATTAATCTGGAGCAAGATGTGGAGACTGAATATCCCATCACATATCAAGAACTTTGTTTGGCATGCCGCTAGGAGAGTTATTCCTTCTAAAACCCGTTTGAGGGAGAAGGCAGTCGACATCAATTCAATTTACGATGTTTACGGCATTGGTAATAAGTCTATTTCTCATTCCCTTCTTTCTTACAAATTTGCTATGGATGTTTGGAATCTGTTGGGTGTTTATGGCTTTGAATTTGGGTCTGATTGTATTTTTTTCATTGGCTATCTTTGATGATGAGGAAGTTGTCTGTGGAGGACTTGTGTCTTGTGTTAATGGTGTGTTGGGCGATTTGGAGGAACCAAAATGAGATGGTGTGGCATGGTAGACATAAAAGGCCTGCTAATGTTATTAGTTTTGTTAAATTGTAGTAGCAAGAATGGAGGGAGGCTCAAGATGCGAGAACTGGTTTTGGCGGTTATTTGGATTGTAATGCTCGTAACATTGTATGTAAGGTGTGGATAGCTCCGGATCCTGGCTTTTTCAAAGCTAATGTGCATGCTGCTTGTTTTATCGATTTGAATAGATCTAGATTTGGTTGCGTTGTCCGTGATGCTAATAATAACACTGTGGTTATATTCTCTACATCGTTGCGACAATGTTTGGATCCCAAAGTGGCTGAAATCTGGTGCATCAAGGAGGTCCTCTACTGGCTTAAGGAGCTTAAGGTGGAGGGTGTTTTGGTGGAATCGGACTCACTGGGTGCAGTTCAGGCTATTTTAGATGAAGGAGTTGATGATTCTTATTTTTATATTATTGCCTTTGATTGTTATTGCTTGCTGAATGAGCTATGTAATGTGAGATTGAGTTTAGTTCTTAGATCTGCAAATCATTTTGCACATTGTTTGTCTCGTGCGGCTATAAATTTGCCTAATTTTAAAGTATGGGGTAGTCCTTTTGATAGGTCATGTTTTTGACTTTAGATCAGGTTGTTTCTATTTCGATTTAATGAAGAGTTTATTTCCAGTTTTTTTTTTTTAAAAAAGAACAGGAAATTTGAAAGTTCAATATATAAAAATAACTCGCAATATATTCTACCTTTCTGGTTGACATTTCCCTTCCTTTTTGAGAAACCAATCTTTTTATTTTGATGGAATAGCCAATAGGACCAAAAAATTTCCTCAAAATAAAACCAGTTAGATCCATGAATATAACTAGTGACTTATCCTAGATGACTTATCAACCAAAGTTTTTTTTTTTCTAAATGATGAATAGTTTAGTTGGTAAACACTTATACCCAAAATTATAAGATCTTATATCTAAGACATGCGATAGATGAGATTTTCAAGAATTTTCTAATCTAGTATATGAATGAGCCTCCCTTTGTGAGACCAATGATATATCAAAAAAATCAACCAAAACTTTTTTCAACAATCTCTTAATTAGTGTCTTCAATTATTCTAACTCTGTACAAATGAAATATAAGCAGTACACTAAATCAAACCAACTTAGAATCGAATAAAAAAAAAAAGAAAGAAAGAAAGAAAACGAAAACAAAAGCAGTCAACAACTTAAAACTTGATCAGATCAAACAGCATAAACACGACACTGAAATAGTAACACATCTTAATTAGTAACACATCTTGAATCCATCAAAACATTGGAACCTCCTAAGAAATAGAGAACCTTCTTCGTCTTGGCTTGGTAATATCAACACCAACACTATCATCAATGTGAGAAGTGTCTTTGGAACCATGTTTGAAAGGATTCAACTTGCCAAGTGTCTTGGACATTGACGAGAAAAATGTGCTCTTTCGACCTCCTCCATTGGCACATTTGGTTGAGCTCCCCTGAGGCTTCTGCATATCCATAATGTAAAGCTTCATTTTCATTAACTCGCCCTCAACACCTCGTTTTCTCGGACTAAACTTATGTCAGTTTGCAGTTGATTCCTGGTCGCGGCAGCGTCTGGTCTGCTGCGTTCGTCGAAAGCACCACTCCTTAGCTTGAGTTGGTCATAGTAAAGTGCGTGTAAACGTTTGTTCTGCGAAGCGTGGAGGCGAGCTTCGTATGATAGCTTCAATGGGTCCATTACACTGCATACTTTCTCCCTCTCAATGTCATCGAGGTTTGGATGAGCCTGCCATGACACAAACACAAATCATTAACTTTCGCTTTGTCATAAAAAATAAGAGAACGTGTCTCCATTTTATCTTGGTTTTTCTATATCTTGCTCCGGAGAGCATTCCAGTCATATATTGAAGAAATTTGACAATCGTTTAGCCTACAAACTGTTACCTTCCCAAATAAAGAGCATATTTTACCATTATAATTAAGCTTTGATTACCAAAACAAAACCAGAAAGATGAAAAAAATGTTGGTCACCTTTAGATAGATATCAATGGCACGGTAAAGATCATCATCGACCTTCCTGGCAGCTTTTGGCACCAGTATAGGAATTCCATTAAATTTTAAAATACTAAGCTCTCCATAAGTTGCAATCTCGCCAAGATATGCGTCCACAGTCTTGGCAACTCTCTGCATAGCCGAAGAACATGTCTCCTTAAAATCACCACCACTAAACACTGCCATA
>CAODLS010697107.1:0-13891 GCA_948243855.1 Flueggea neowawraea
TGACCCCTTAAATTCTTCACCGGCAAACAAAGGCAACGGATGCACGACTGAACGTTCACGGTGGAAACTTGCACCACCGTGAACGGCGGCCGGAATCATCCACATCCCTAATGGACTTCCATTGATAGGCTGCTGCGAGTACGAGGCGTGGTGGCCGCTGTAAAACCTACTATTACTACTGCTGGTACCACTCATCGGAAATTGACTACTCCAAGAAGAAGGATGATGATGATGGTAAATACTTAGTGGCGAACTCGGACTCGAGCCCATTCTGTGATTGACAAGGCCATAGATGTGGGCATCGGAGAGGGTTCCATGGACCATGGCAGACTGGAGGTGGGCGCGCTTCGCGTGCTGGCGCTCGCGCTTGTGCGCGTTCTGGTGGCCTCCTAGGGCTTGCGAAGTTGGGAAGTTTCTGCAGCAGTAGTGACACTCAAACCTCCGGTTATTTTCGCTACCATTGTCGCTGCTTTCTTTAAGAGTACTACTGTCTTCATTAGTCGTTTCCGCCGACTCAGACTCGTCTGTGGTGGCGGCAACACCATCGTTTCCTCCGAATTCTTTCCCAAAAAGGCGAATGCCGCCGTTCTTTTCCTTGACTGGTGCAGGCCGTATAAAGGGTAATTGAGAGAAGGATTCAACGTTCATGAAATCGTGTGTTTCTCGGTCACTCTTATCCATAAAGACTACTATATATTTCGTACTATATAGTGTTTAGGGCTTAAAAGAGCCAAAAAAAAAAATATTGAAGCTTGACTTCAGAGATCACTAGAGGCTATCAAAGCTTGACTTCAGAGGTTGTGAGAAGACAAGTGTGAAGAGAAGAAAAAGGAGAAGGTGAAAGTGGGGAATTAAGGAGGAGGAGGAGGAGGAGGAGGAGGAAGAAGAGAATTAAAAGGGAGCTTGGTGTTGGTGTTGAGGGGTTAATTATATTTGTAGTGTAATTGTTGAATGAATGAATGTGTATATGAGAGGAAGGGTGTGTGGGGATGGTGGGACCTATAAAAGGGGTTTGGAGGTTGAGGTGATTAATGGGCAAAATGCAAATGGAGCTGACACTTCTGAGAGTGAGGGCTGACAGGGCCACAAGTTCTGTTCAGATGATTAGGGACTGCCTTTGCCTCATCCCTTCTAAAGCACTATCTTTATTTTCATTTTCTTTTCTTTTTTGGTTTTGTTTTTTGGACTTTGGTAATTATGCTTATATATGCATATATGCTCCTAATTGGCTTAATTAGGTAGCCATTGGTTGTTTTCAACTTGAATAGGAATCTTTACCTTATTTTTTTTTTGTATTTTTAACTTGCTACTTTAATAGCAAGTTAAACATGTAACAGGCTGCTTAATTACTTAAATTAATTATTGCGGTATTAGGGTCTTACTGCTAGTAATGTGCTACTAAATGTATTAATATATACTGACACTAAGAACCAATAAACTTGTACAATAACGAGTTCGCTTCTCGATAGAAATCAATGCAAAAAAAGAGTATGTAGAGGGCATAATCTTATTAGAAGATGATTGTCCTTTGACATATATAAAAAAATATAAGTAAAAAAATTGTAATTGTTATTCTTAAAATCATATTTAACAATAACATATATGATTTTATTCTCTAAAATAATTTACATAATTTTTCTTTCTACATGTAGAATCTTTGACATTGAGATTAAAACTGTATTGAGATTGTAAAATTGTGTTTTAGAAATTATAACTTTTAAATGTTATTAACAGCTTAAAAACTACTGTGCAAAATTGTAATATGCCTTCAAAATATTGTTTCAGAAAAACTCTTATGAAACATAATAATATCAGTATTATATTTCAAAATTACTTGGTATTTCATTAATTGATAATGGGTTTCGTTTTACTACATGACTGTTGTCTGCAATTTTGAGGAGAGAATTTTGTAGTTTAGTAAGTGAAGATTAAAGAATTGATAGATTGTGCACTGACCGAGAATATTTGTCTTTGAATGGGCTCACCTATGATTGAGGGTTTAGTGTAAACGGCTTTCTAATTGGGCAATTATGGTTTGCAAGTTAAAAAGGAGAGAATTCTGTTTTGGGTGGGTTTTGATGATAAGTTTGTTAACCCCAATTAATGGGTGAGAGCTAACCCTAGATTCGTTTGTTTATGCCAATTCAAAAGTAAGGTAGTAATTAATTCAGTATATATGCACTATATAGGGAAATTTAATTGCTACTGAATGAAGCAGCAGTCGAGTAAAAGTAGCTATAGAAAAGGTGGACACATAAATAGACATGTAAATTTGGATCCATTACATTATAGTCTAGGCCAGGAATAACCTTTCTAACTGTATTTGTTTGAATATGTTTTTCCTTTTTGGTAATTAATTAAGTATTAATACAACGTACTCATACATAATATCTTAGTTAATAAGCAAGTAAAAATTTGTAGATCAACTTTTAAGTTTAAATCTTATAGGCAATAACTATAAAAAAAATATTAATACAATGTAATATTTAACATTGGGAGATAATAATTATTGAGAGCGGTCGTGTAGTGATAAAAACTTCAACTCTTTTGACTATAGATTTCAAGTTTGAGTTCAAGTATTAAAAAGTTTTAAAAATAAGATAGCAATAGATTTGTCATCTATATAGGCTCTGCTAGTAATGACGTGATTTAATCATTAAAAATTGGGAGATGATAAAATCCAATAAATTTCAAATATACTTGTTGCGTTTACAATTTAATTTCATATTTTTAATCAATGTGAAATAACCTTCGAATTAGAATGATTACAACATTAATATATAAGTATGTGAACAAAGCTAGTAACAATCAAAATAATATTATTGGTCTCATCACATCAGAGCGTTCTCAAATTATCAATGCAGAAATTTTCTTCATTAATATTCTTTTGTCACTCCAAAACGTGTTATTAGCTTTGGTAATTATGAATTAATGATGATGGTAACAATAATATTAAGTAGATATCAATTCAAGGAGTGACATGTTATAGAGAAGGCTTGATTGGTACATATTGCAGAAATTTGAACATCATATCCCTTAAGACATGTAGTTTTGTTCACATTTGATCTGAACTTGGTGTACGTCGGAATTGATTTGACCATGATACATACTGCAAAGCCCCTCTCATAAATTTATCAAATCATATCATTTTCTGATGTAATGATGCTAATTTAGCTTATTATGTCACATTAATTAAAATATACTTCTTCATTTTTTCTTGTTCAAGCTTCTGCATGTTTATGATGTACTACAAACTTGATCATATGATCAAAGCATCGATATCTTACTTATCAAAAAAAAGAAAAGCTTCGATTTCTTTCAAATTTGAATTATATTACTTCAATACTACGATTTTTCATGGGTAAGTTCAGTTAAAAAAAAAATGAAAACAGAAACATAAAAATAGAATTAGGTGATCAAATCAAGTTTGCTTTTTATCACCCCTATTTTCATCTAATTAAATTCCGAATTGTATTGCTCTGTCAACAGTAATTGATGATGTAGGTTATAATTAGCGATTATATTTGTTTGCAAAATTTTCTTAAATAAGCTCTCATACCTCTCAAAACAAATAGAGACTAATAGAATCAACACGAACTGTTAAAACCGATACAAGACCTGCAAAAACACCTCCCATTTGAAACAAAAAAATAATTCTTATGTAGTTAATATATAGAAGTAGCTACGGATTGCTACAAATACAAGTAAATGAAGATGCAGAATATTAGTAGAAATGAAAAATCTCTCTCCAGGATCAGGTGGGAAGGTATTAGCTAGTAGTTGGTGTTGGTTCTTTATAGCTGTTGGCTGTTTTATATCTGTTGCAAAGGATTTCTGCAGAAGTGGTCCTTAAAAATGTTACTCAGATTTCACCAACGACATTTCCAATTTATATATCCTTAAAATTTCTTTCTCTTCTGTGCTTTTCCACACTCCTCTTTTTTTTTTTCTGGTTTTATTTTATCTTTTCAGACGAAATGTGAACATTTACTTTTTCCTATTAATCATTTTCACTAATTTTAATTAACTAGGAAGCTTATCGATGGGAAACGACACTTTGTCAAATGTTTGTGAGATTTTATCCCATAAATTTTGAGTTCAAATTATTTTAAATTAGAGCTTTACTGTTTGTTTGGTACTGAGGAAATATAGTAAGGAAATTCAAATTTCGTGAAAGTAGTTAAAACACTCGTGTTTAGTTTGGACGAAGTGCAAGATCAAAAGGAAGTTTGACAAATTTTCTTCCTTAATTTTCAAGAAGTTTTTTTATTGAGGAGGGGGATTCAGTAAGAAACTTCTTTAAGAGTATGCTTCCTTGAAATTCAGTCATTTGAATCAAGCGATGGCTTAGTATAATGGAGTTTATTGGATTTTGAATTCCAATACACACAATGTTGTGTGATTTAAAATAAATATTTTAATTTTTTTTAAAAAATAATTATCAAACTATATATTGCAGAATAATCATAATAAAAAATCTACATTAACAATAATTTGTACTATAATATTTAAGAAAGAAGAGTTAATGTTATTACTTCCGCGAGATTTTTTTTTTCCACTTTATTTTCATGGAAAAGTGTAGAATTCTATGATTGCTACAAAATGTTGTCGAATTGTCCAAATAATAATTAATAAACATCAACGAAAAATTGAAAAAAAAAATCCTGCAGATAATTTCGGAATCTAATAATTAGAACAACAACGACAATATTTTTATGAGATCATGAATTATATAATGACTATAATTCCTTTCCTTCTAGTTTTAACGAACATATCGGATTCATGTCCACAAGTCGTTCTCTTTAGTATACGAGATTATTTAGAATTTCTTCCACCATTACATCTTCCTTTTCCCATGTCCGAAGAGGTTCCTTATATGTATTTATGTGAAAATTTTCGGTAGTTCAATCTCAGATAAAAAAAACAAATAATGTAATTAAGATGTGTGCTTAAAATGACATTTTGCGTATTAAGCGGATTTGATTTTGCGTATACTCAAGGCTTATGTTGATTATGCATCTAATTTAACAGCTAGTATGGGATGGCTTAAATCAACTAGTTGTCTAAACATGTGTAATTATAGTTATCTAAAGGATAATGACGTACTTACATCCTAAGAAAGAAAATTACCAAATCAAAGCTAAGCTTGAACAGGATTTTACCTATCATTGATTTATTTGGAACATTTAACTTTTCAGAACTACCCGTTCAATTAGTTGGTTTTCGACCAAAAGCATCAATCATCTTCTCAATGATTCAACCAAAATTTATCAAACCAACAGAAAATTGTTAAGAAAACCTAATATGTTGAATGGTACTAGCTAGGGTGATTATTTCACCACAACATAGTCAAAAATTAAGAAATAGATAAAATATATATTTACAACCTCCAACATATCATGAAAAAAAAAAATATTTACAAAAATTATTCTATGCATATTTTTTGCATTTTTTACTTATTTATATATAGAGATAGACAATATGCTCTAGATTTTATTCCAACTAATAACTGTTGAGATATTTGGTCAACTGTGGAACAAAAAGGTGCCTATTAATGATTAATTCTTTCACTTCTTTCAAGAATTACCAAGACCAAACTTTTTTTTTTTCACCTTTAGTTAGGTTAAAAAGTCTGTCTCTGATGATTATTTTTGAGGTAAGTGATTTTTCAGGACCATCTTTGCATTGGAGTTGTAATAAGGGAGTTTGCATGGTTAACTGAAATGGGTAATTTAATGTTTAGTTTTTTGGACTGTTTCTGCAAAGAACAGGTAGCTTTATTGGTGCGTGCTTGGCTCTGTTTTGCAATTATTGTCGTCTCCAACTGCCTCCTTTGTTCATAACTCTTCCTTTCTTTGCTATCCTATGACATGTCCCTTTCTTTCTCTCTCTTTCTCATTACTTCGTGTCGATTGTCATTAAGAGTTTGATCTTATATTTAGATTGGCTATTGAGACACATACATTCTCTTTAAATAAATAAATAAACAAATAAATAAATAAAAGAGAATTGTTAACGTGCATGTGTTAAAAAATGTGGTTAAACTCCAAATTCAAAATTTAACCTATCAACTAATATGGTATCAAAACGACTTATGGTCAAATGATCTGAGTTTAAATCTCAACCACCGTCAATTATTAACTAATTGAAACTTAATTCTTTAATTATAAAGAGAGGAAAGACCGATAAAAATTCCAAATCCAATGGACTTTCACTTGTAGGAGCCTGTTAAAGAATATGGTTGAACCTGAACTATAAATTTAAACTTTTAGTGAATTATTTCCTAATAGCATGACATTAAATGGCAAAAAGAGTTTCATTATTATTAATATTTTTATATATTATAAATAAACAATCTTTTTAAACGCCAAAATAGAATAAAAATACAAACAGAAATAATGAATAGGATTTTTGTTGTTGTTGTGTTCTTTATTTTTTGATAGTTTTTGGTTGTTATTATTATTCAGAGCCACTCTAAATACACTATACTGCTCTCAAACACACTATACAAAAATTAATTTATTTGGACATAATTCTTCAATAATTTAAATATATTCAACATGTTGATTCAATATGTGAGTTTAATGTCTCAATCCATACGATGTTGGAATATACCATTCTAATTAAATTGAACATACAAGTATATTTTTTTTCAATAAAAATGCAAGTATATACAGTATTTTTTCTTTGCTTTTCCGGGGTTTTAGATTATTTATTGGAAGTATCCAACTTTTATGGATTGGACCAGCTAAAATTGGAGTCTCCCTTGTAACACCCAACATGCCATTGTGAACCCACAAAATGGTAAACCTTAACTACAACAACAATAACCTTTCATTCATGGTTTTCCCTTCACTGCCATTAGAGTTGCATTCACAGAGGTTTGTGGAAATGGTACCATATGGCCAGTTGCATTCAGTACTTCAATGCAACTACACTTGTAACACATGTCAGATTCTGATAGGACTCTCTGATAGGTTGTTTGGAGTGTTGAGTGAGTGATTAATTCTATTTAGAGGGATCACTCGAGTAAGCATTAGGGTGTTACTCGAGTGAGATGAGTCATGGATCACTCGAGTAAGCCTTAAGCGTTACTCGAGTGAAGTGAGGTGTGGATCACACGAGTAAGCCTTTCGATCACTTGAGTGAGCACTGTAAATTCTGCAAATTCGTTGACGTGTTGGGCAGGGGTCTATATATACCCCCACCCAACTCTTTCGGCCTCACTCTCTCATTTAGCACTCAAATCGTTCTCATTCCACCCAGAAATCATCTCTGGTTGTTCTCCCTCATTCATAGACGTTTATTGTGGTAAGATTACACTCCTCTTTTTCTTGTTTATTCAAGATTGTTCATATTAGGGTTTTAGGTAAAACATTCATAGTTTTGATTTTGTGATGTCTCTATTGTAAGGCTTGTTTGGGGTTGTTAAATAGTGCCTTTGGAAGTCTAAAAGCATTTAGATTAAGCTTGAAATCATAAGAATCAAGAATGTTCATAAATGAGTTTGAAAAAATTTGGGTTTGAGTGATTCTTGTTTGATTTCGAGTTATTTTGATGAATTTGATCATAGATTCGTGTTCAGGAGGTTAAATATAGACAATGTGGGTGTTTAGGCATGATTTCTAACAGTGGAATTGAGTAGATCGAATTTGGGAAATTCTAGATAGGTGATTTACTCGAGTAAGCCATTTGCCTTACTCGAGTAAGCCAGAGCCTTGGATTACTCGAGTAAATGGTTGATGTTACTCGAGTAAGCCATGCCTTAGATTACTCGAGTAAACATCTTATGTTACTCGAGTAAGCCATGGTCCTGGAGACCAAAGTTGTAATTTTTTGCATTATGGTGATTTTTAAGAGTAAGCGACTTATTTGAAGATTTTGACTACTTGGAAGACTAATAGATCTCTTTGAGGACTGATTGGTAAATCTTGAAACATTTAGAGACTAAAATGTAATTTTACATTGGTACGAGACCAAACTGTAATTTTATGTAGATTTCAGATTTTGGATCTAAGGTGTAGGATTCTTATATGATATAGGTTTTTCAGTGCCCTCGAGCGTCAGCATCTGCATTTGCATATCATACATCCGGTATTGTTACAGTACCACATTTTAACATTTGTTATGTTTGTATCCGTACACTACAAGAAAAAAACGCTTTTGCATCGGAATAAATTTGTCGCAAAAGAAAGCAATTTCGTCACAAATAGTTTTTTCGACCCACTTTCGATCGTAAAAATTCGCCAGCAAAAGCCTCATTGCAAAAGCATTTTTGAGACGCCTTGGCCGCTATTTTTTGCGACTAGTAAAGTATTTGTCGCAAACTTCAAGACAAGTCAACAAGCCATGTTGCGACGAATTCGTCGCTATCCTTGGGCAAGATTTGCAACAAATTCGTCGCAATTTCTGGGCACAGTTTGCAACGAATCTGTCGTAGTTTTTGGACACTTTTTGCAACGAATTCGTCGCAAAAAGTTGCCACTAATTTTTCCCACTAATTTTTTTCGTATTTGTTATTTGAAATATGTATGAAATTTAAAAAATTGTCAAAATTAAATTAAATATTTTGAATTTTAATTAATACAAAAAATATATTTAATATATGATTTTTGATATGATATATACAAAATATATAGTAAATGTCAAAAATATATATTATTTCCAAAATATTAAATGTCTACATCCTCTAAAAAATAATATGTCCAAAATATCAGATACGAGCTAGCCTATCTAACAGGTATCCTCATCGGGTGCAAAGGCGTTGTCGTCGGGCACTGATGAGGCTGGTGCAGAAGACTCAGGAAAGCTCAGAGTTTGCTGCATTTGTGACATGAAGGCCTCCATTCGCGCTTGAAAAGTGACATTCTGCTCCTGACAAGCAGTATTTTGTGAACGCATCTTCGTGATCTCGGACCGAAGCTCTGTAACTTGTTGTCTTAACTCAGTATTTTCATGGCGAAGAGCATCATTGCTGCCTTTAAGCGTGACCCGTGGAAGACGTATCTCATATGGATAAACATACGCAACTTGCGATCCAAGACCAAAAACTCTTCCTTTTAGGTTTACACTGCCAACAGCCTCCGAATATGCAACACACTCATTTTCTGGAGTAGGCTAAGTGTCGGGGGTGGATAAGCGCTCATTAAGGATTTGGTTAGCTCACTCCTTCAAAAAATACAATTAAAAGTTAAACAGTGTTGTTATGAAGATAAGAACAACAATTCAACTGTGGTAAATAATACTCACTGATACCTCCCTGTATGATCGTCGACAAACGAATTCGTCGCAAAAAAAAGTCAAGCATTCGCTCCTCGCCGTTTTGCGACGAAATCGTCACAAATGTTGCTTCGAACTTTTTCTGTCACAAAAAGTTTGTCGCAAAACACCCTTTTTTCTTGTAGTGGTATCTGTTTCAGCTTCCTGTTCCTGCAAGCGCGACCAACCACCCACTAGTGGCGTTTTACTGGATCATTAGCTTTGAATACCAAGTGAGTGAGATGACAGTTCAGACACATAGGCTATGTCTCCTAAATTGTATGTTTTTGATGTGTTCAGCATTTCTCAAAAAAATGGATTAACTAATGAATTGGCTAATTAATAATTCGGATTATGTGATTATTAATGTTTGACTTTCGTTTCTGAAAATGATATTTATATTTGGTATATAAATATTTTCTGCAAATTACTCTGTTTCAGCTATTGATATTTATATAAGGAATATACATATTTTGAGTAAAAGTGATTTCGGCTTTACATGAGCGTTTTCTAAATATATGGTTTATATATATTTAAATACTTCGATGTGAGACATTTGTACTACGTAGGATAAATTTAGTCTTTGGTATATCAATGCACGGTCAAGACCCAGTTACCAGGGTTTGTGGTAGCCGTATGTCCGGCCAGATGCATGTACTCAGTTTCAGTATGGTGGCAGAGTCCACCATTGTTATATTTATCTATCAATTTCAGGTCCCATGTCCACATTCATTTTCAATATACATATATGAAATGTATTTTCAGTATGTACCTGTCTGCTGTTTGCTTTGGGTGTGAGCGTTTTTGAAAATTGATTTCTGAACTAATATTCGGTATTAGCGTGTATATGTACATACACTTATATTTGCATGCGAAATAGTTTTGAAACATTTTCAAACTGTTTTGACTAGGCTTGGAGCCGCTCTGGACTGTCATTTTCTCACTAGGGATTCTTACCTTTTTTTCTCTGTTTTTTGTCTATTTTTCCTTATCCTATTTCTCAGGTTCACTTTTGGCATTCAATAACCATCCGACATCTTAATCCTAGTGAGACATTCCAATTGATTGTGAGTGCCCTTTTGGTTCTGGTTCCTTTTGTTTTTGCTTAGAGCTCTACAACGAGATGATGTTGGGTTATCGGGTCACATTTTGTCTTTTTGGATTTATACTTATTTATTTGATATCTTGATTTCGCTTTGTATAACTTATATTATATACATACTATTTTCAGCATAAAATGTTTTATACTTATTAAATGGTTTGGCAATTGTTTTATTCAATGAGAATGGGTATAATGTCTGAACTCTGATGCTTGTGCGAAATGAGTCGAGCTCCCATAGACGATTTAGCTCGTACGCCGGTCATAGTTTGAAAACGGATTGTGACAACACCACTTATGCCTCTCTCTATCTTTCTCTCTCTCTCTCTCTCTCTCTCTCTCTCTCTCTCTCTCTCTCTCCTTCAAGTAGAAAATATCTGCAGTTAACCAAGGCAATTGATGTCTTCTTTTGCCTCACAAGATGACAACATCTTATGCGACTATTCAAAGCTTATACCCTTTGTTTTCTTATTCAATGAGTAAGCTTAACGAAAAATAACAGCTTCGTAACATTTAAATGAAGGCCTGAATTTTCATACCTTTTCCTTAATGACTTTTGAATTTTCAAACTTTTAGGTTTGTTTAGTTTAGAGACTTTTTTTTTATTAATTCTCTGAAAATTGAAAAATAGAAACAAAAAAATTAAAAAAGTTGTTCAAAATGATTAGTTTTCTATTTGTTCTCTATGGAAAACAAGCTTTCCCAAATGCGTTTACACTAGCATTTTCTAATTTTTCAAAAAGCAGAAATGAGATGGAAAGTAGAAAACAAAAAACAAAAAACTATTTTCTAAACTAAACAAACCTTAATTTTTCATTACCATTTTTTAACCTAAAAGAAATTTTATTCATAAACTAGGTGAAATAGAATAGAAAATATAGATGAACCCAACGTGTCTTGATCTATTAAAAATACAACAAGCCTAAGCATATACTTTCCTACATCTTGAGTTTTTACTTATGGGAATCAAAGCCAAACCTTAAGATGAGGTGCCTAAATAAATTAGGTCAACAAAGTATGGTGCTCAAGCCAACTTAACCTAAAAAACATACAACCCTATCTGATGACACTATCATCCTTGTGCCACCTAGAGCCCATCCAATTCAAAATCGCCTTTGAACTGACTATAGTATTCCATTGAGCACCATGAAAGAA
The DNA here is from genome assembly GCA_948243855.1 of Flueggea neowawraea. Lineage (NCBI taxonomy): Eukaryota > Viridiplantae > Streptophyta > Magnoliopsida > Malpighiales > Phyllanthaceae > Flueggea > Flueggea neowawraea. The sequence goes on from CAODLS010697107.1 coordinate 11,513, forward strand.
AAAGCTTTACATCATTAGAGCAAAACAATGAGACAATAAAGGGGCATCTCCCTTGCAACACACAACCCAACCCATCCATAGAAACTGACACCTAATCAACTAGGAACAAGAACAAAATCCCCTACTAATATCAACATTTTCTTCCTAGTTAAAGCAATAAACTATAACCAAAATCTCCTAGCCAAAAACGAAGGAACAACAACCAACACACCCAAAAAATCTCCTTAACTTGGCAAAATGAAATCAGTCTACCTCTAGAGACACCTTTTAACCACGCCGAAAAGAACTAAAGACCTTCCTGTCTCTCAACAATGCCAAGCCACATCATTGTTGATCCGCATACAATTACCAAGAAAGTTGTATCTTTCATTTGTCCACCGTCTTCCTCTTCCTCAACATTGTCACATGGCATGGTTCATCCCTTCCCCGTAGCCACTTCGCTCTTTCTCATTGTCGTTTTTCCTTACCCACACTACCATTTGTTCTTCCTCTCTTTACTATTTGTTCGCCTTCCCTCTATCACCCACCGCTTATTTGTCCTTTCCCCCATAGTCAGTTCCCTATCTCGCAATTCCTTATAAAAAAAAAAAAAAAAAACAAACACTTAAAGTTTTTTCAGGTTTTGTAGATCTTTTAGTTATGATAGACTATTATGTGGTATTTGTTGGCATTCAAATCCAATATGCAATATGAAAACATCATTTTCTCCTAAAGTTCTCTTTATTAGAATGTTGTCTTTTTAAGCAAGTCAATGGCCTTTCCATTTCTCTTTACATCTAATTTAGTTTCATGGTGGTTGTTCACATCCTCCAGAAGCCTAAAAGGCATAACCTCAACATCAAACACATACGTCACCGAATGCCCAACCAACACATCCCTCGTATCAAATCCCCACAACTTGAACTCCTCCGCCTGAAACCTCAAATCCTTAACAATTGCATCCTTCAATTCCTACAATATCATCGCCATCAATGACAAAACCACTTAATCAGTTCCTGCAATTTATTTCTTTTAATCTGTAAATTAATTCTCCATGTATCAAAGAGTTAAACTGACCACAACTATCAATTTTGGAATAAAAATGCTACGTACCAAAGAGCACATCGGGAAGAGCAAAAATAGAAACAAAAAAAAACACTCTTAAATCTCAACTAACTGAAATAAAAATAAAATCGAATAAAAAAGATCCCGGATCTTAATGATTTTTTTACCTTCGTCGTTCTATTCGTTCTCTGTGAACTCCTCCACGAATGTCGCGACATCGTCATCTGACTTCGTCCGAGGTCCACCTTCGATGCCAGAAAGAGAGCACCGTCGAGAGAACGTGATTTGTACTGATACCAGAAGAAACGTGAAAGGAGATGCAAGAATCGAGCATCAGTTTTCCTGAATTTGCTCCGACAGACTTTGCTAGTTTCACGCCGTCGTAATTGCTTCTTCCTCTCCTCTGCGAAAGGAAATTTGGATGACCGCAACAAACGGTTCGGATTCCTGGAAGCAATCTAGAAGCTAATCCCAATCGTCTAGGGTTTCGTAAAACAGAAATGGCATCGAAAGAAGGGGCAGGGGAAAGGACAATAGAGAGAGGGGGAGAGAAAGGGAGAAACAGAAAGGGATAGAGAGAGAGGGGAAGGGACAAGTAACAGAAGAGAGAGACGAGAGAAAGAGGAAACAAGCTGGAAAAGTTTTAAGAAAAACAAAGGAGAATAGAAATGACAAGCAAAAAAATGAATTATTATGGAGCTCCGTTCAAACAGTTAAAGAGAAAAGTATTCAATTGAACAAAAATGATAATTGCAAGAAAAAACGGAGAGATACAGTGGACAAGGCAATTTGCCCTAGTTTATATCTCAAATCTTGTACTTCCTCACATGTCAGGACCTTTGAATCTACGTATATTACCATTTAGGAGTTGATGGTAGTATTGTGGTTACTGATGTCTCTAGTGATGGTTGGATCAAATGTATATGCTCAAATTTTTTGTAATACTCCCTCCTTTTAAAAAAAATATTTTTTAGATATATTATTTTTTACTAAAATAAGTAACATTTTATAAAATTAATTTTTTTATTATTATTTTCTTCTATATTTATCCTCCTATTAAAATACTTTGAATAATTATATTTCAATCACCTTCACTAGAATTAATAAGACTAATATCGTTAAATATCACTAATTATTTTTTTAATATGTGTATAAAAACCATAACAAGCATTCTTTTTAAAAAGGATGGAGTAACAAACTTTTTGATGAATTAGTAATAGATGAGAGACGAAAAATAATCGACAAATTAAAATCGACGAAAGTTAAAAAGGATAAGACTTTCATTAATGAATACTACTATCTCAATTAACATTCATTTATCTGCTTCTACTAGTC